>CM061142.1:107931702-108104721 GCA_030789695.1 Scilla litardierei
AGAACACTCGTCAGGGGGGCCGGACCTTGGTTCCAGCCAAATCCCCTCCGATGCCTAAGTCAGACGGTGATCTGAAAGAGGAGGCTCGGCGGAGACGGTTCGACTCGTGAGGAGATCGGAACGACGTCTACCGGCGCGAGCGGGGGAGGAAGGAGATGAAATGGGGGAACTAGGTCGTTGATGGAGTACCTTAGGTTTTAGTTACCTGAGATGTCGTCCCTTGTCCAGTCGTCCTTCTATCCCTTTTATAGACCTCCCATCATGACTGCCCATGACTCACGTCCCTCGTCCGCCCCCAATCGTGCCCCCTCAATCCGTCCCCCCTTCGCCGCTTCCTGCGCCATCCCTGCACCTCCCCATAACGGCCGTTAAGTGGTAACGGGCCTGGGGGAACGGTTATCGCTGGAGTGGGCGAGTGATCTGCGTGTTATCGGGGCCGGGTCGGATCGATACTCGGGGGTCCTCTATAGGGCTTTGTCGGGCGGGCCAGATTGCGCAGATGGGCTTCTGGGCTCATGTCTTTCGGGCTTCGGCCAAATAGGCGTAACAATTGCCCCCATTGGTCGGGTCGATCGGCCTCGGCCGGTTCGGCTCGGCCGATGTGACTTCCGCCGACTTTGACAGGATCGTCAGTCGATGCCGACTCATTTATTGGTCGTCATCATGAGTTGGTCCGTTCGATACTTTTGAGGCGCGGGCTCCGAAGCGCCGTCGATCCTCTGATGCTGCCACGTGTAGCTGTGGGTTTATCCCCACCGCTCGCGAGGCCGTCTTAGTTAGAGAAGCCGGGTGGGTTGTGAGCCGTCATCCCGTCATTTTCTTCTTTGCGTTGATCTCGATCTTGCTCGAGCTCTGCCTCATGTCTTCTTCCTCTGCCATTGGTTCGGGTCGGTCGGAGCGTGACGCTACTCCTGGCCTGGTGGATAGTCATCCTTCGGTGATTTGTCGGCACGGAGGCAAACTTTCGGGGGTGCCCCCAGAGGTCTTGTCGTGGCCCTTGGGTAAGCTCTCCGAGTATTCGCCATTCGAGGCTGCTCAGGCTCTTCTTGGTCTCTTACTTCTTCTTTGGGTGCAGGTGGGTTTCCTCTCGGTCCCTCTCCCGCCAGCACTCACGTGCAGGTCCCAGATCCGGATCCGCGCAGGAGGGATCATGTGCTGGAGGTCCGGAAGAAGCAGCGGGCCGTGACCTCGACTGGCGGCTCCAAAAGGAAGAAAGGGCCATCTCCCTCTGTCCCCTTGTTGGGGTCTTCCAAGAGGGTCCGTGAGGGGGTCGAGGGAGTTGCCGTACCGCCGCCTGCCGATCAGCTCCGACCTGCCACCGTTGAGGTTGCCTGGCCGTGGGTTGGCCCTTCGCCTCTCCCGGACGGTTCTCTCCCTGATGCCTACGATCGGTATCTAGGCGCGTTCCGCTCCAACCCTGGCGAGTTTCCTTTGTCAGGGGATGGCCTTCTTCGTCCACGCTTCCCGGTGGGGGAGAAGGAATCGGTGTTTTCGAGCCACGGTGCCGCCGCGCGAGTGACCGAGAACAGTTGCCTCCCTCCCGATCAGGCTACGCTGGATGGAGTTAGAGGTGACTGCTTCGCCACCTTTGTGATTCAAGCCGGCCAACAGGTAGAGTGTCTCTGATTGTCCTCCTTCCAGCTGCTTTCGCCGTCTCACCTTTTTCGCCTTGATGCAGTTGTCCTCGGTGGGTCTCTCGATGAGGCGCCAGTTTGCGGCGCTTCCCAAGGCCAAATCCGACGCCGGGCGTGATCTCGAGGCTCACGGTGATGAGGGAGAGGCAGGTCAGTTAGAGGAAGTGCGGGTCAGGTCCTTGGAGACCCGCGTAACTGAGCTGTCCTCTGCCTTGGAGGAGGCGGACCGGGAGAGGGCCTTGGCTCTGACTGCAAAGTCAGAGGCCGAGGCGCGGGTCACCGAGCTTTTGGGAGATGCCGGCACGTCTCGGGGAGCCGACAAGATCCCCGTCTTCGTTGCTGCCCCCGAGGCCCTGGAGCTCTCCGATCGTCTGGAGACGGCGGAGGAGCGGGTGAGGGCTCTCCTTGCTCAACTCGGCGAGAGATCCCCAGAGATCGAGAAGGAGAGGGCGGAGCACCAACGCCAGATCGAGACCTTAGAGGCTCGGGTGCGTGGGCTTGAGGAGGTGGATCCATCTCGGATCGCCCAAGACGCCGTGGCTGAGTATGCCACCTCCTTCGTTGAGTCCGCCTTGGCGGAGGCGTTCGAGAAGGGCTTCGCCCGGTGTCAATCCGAGATCCAGAAGAAGTTCCCGCTCTCGGGAGTTAACTTTGAGGATCTTCGGATGCACTCTGACGGCGAAAGGAGTGTGGGGGATGGCCCAAGCAGACCGCCAGCCTGTGGCTCCATGGGTGCCCCTGGAGATGAATGAGGGAGGGGAATGCCCCTCGGCCTCTTCATGTGTCTCTCTGTGCATCTTTTTGCTTATCTGGAAAGGAACGAACTTAAATAAATTTATTTCACAGAAAACAATACATTTATTGAAAGTACTTGCGTAAATGTTCTGCATTCCAGGTGTGAGTGAGAATCATCCCCTCCATATTGGCTAGTCGGTAGGTTGCAGGTCCGAGGACCTCGACGACTTTGTAGGGTCCCTCCCATTTAGCCGCGAGCTTCCCTTTGCGAGCGGTATCCGGGTTGAAGCCTGCTTTCCGGAGAACCAGGTCCCCCAGGTGGAAGCTTCTGCCCCTGACCCGAGCATTGTAGTATCGGGCCACCTTCTGCTTCTGGTGGATGATGGTGGCCAGGGCTTGCTCCCGCCGCTCGCTGAGGAGCTCCAGACTGAGCTCCAGACCTTGCGAGTTCCTGTCTTCGTCAAAGCATTTGAGGCGGAGAGATTCTTCACCCAACTCGACTGGTACCACCGCCTCGGCCCCGTGGGCAAGCATGAACGGGGTCTCGCCGGTGGCCTCCTTGTGGGTTGTCCGGTACGACCAGAGTATCCCGGGGAGCTCTTCCGACCAGCTTCCTTCGGCGTCCTTCACTTTCTTTTGGAGGGGCTCTATGATGCACTTGTTGGCTGCTTCCGCCATTCCGTTGGTCTGGGGGTGCGCTACAGAGGCGAAGAGAAGCTTGATCCCCCATTCTGCGCAAAAGTCTTTGAACCCTGCGGAGTCGAACTGTTTCCCGTTGTCTGTGACGATGGACCGTGGCACTCCGAATCTGGAGATGATGGAATTCCACACGAAGCTTTTCGCTTTCTTCCACGTGATGGTAGCCAATGGTTCCGCCTCGATCCACTTGGTAAAGTAGTCCACCGCCACAATCAGATATTTTCGCTGCCCCCGGCCCGGCTTAAACGGTCCGAGGATGTCGAGCCCCCATTTCGCAAATGGGATGGGGCTCACGATAGGGATGAGCTCCGATGGGGGAGTTGAGGTGTGGTTGGCATACCTCTGACACTCTGGGCACTTTTGGACGTATTTTGTTGCGTCTTGGACCAGGGTCGGCCAGTAGTATCCCTGCCTCAAGATTATCTGTGCCACCATCTTGCCCCCGTGGTGATTTCCGCAAATCCCTTCGTGAACCTCCCGTAGGATGTAGTCGGCTTCCTGCGGCCCGACGCATTTCAGGTATGGGAGGATGTCCGTCCTCGTCCAGCGCCTCCGGTAGAGCGTCCCCTCATGGATCACGTATCGGAGCGCCTTCCTCTCCAGGGTCCGACGCTCGTCCCAGTCCGTCGGCACCTCCCTACGAGTGAGGTACCGTATGATCGGGTCCATCCAGGTGGGATCTTGGTCGATCGCCATCACCTCCCGCTCTTCCGTGCTGGGGGACTGCAGGTTCTCCACGTAGATGGTGCGGCCCAGCTCCTTAGGCGAGGACGATGCTAGCTTCGACAACACGTCCGCCCGTGCGTTCTCCGACCGCGGGAGATGCAAGACCTCCACGTTCTTGAACCTGGACAACGCCGCTTTGGCGACGGCGAGATACCTCTGCATCGCCTCCTCCTGCGCCTCGTAACTTCTCAGAAGTTGGTTGACAATGAGCTTCGAGTCGCTGAGGAGGCGCACAGACTCGGCCCCGAGCTCCCGGGCCAGCCTTAGGCCATTGATCACCGCTTCGTACTCTGCCACGTTGTTGGTGGCCGGGAATTCGAACCGCAACGCATATTCCACGATGTTCCCTTCCGGAGATCGGATCGCGATCCCAGCCCCGCCTCCTGACTGTGTGGCCGATCCGTCCACATGGACTATCCACGCTCCTGGGACTCCTGACTGGAGGTGGTTAGCCGAAAGAAAAGACAAGGGTTGGGCAATTACCATTGCTGGTCCTTCTTCCTACGGGGGATGTTATCCTTCCGTTGTGCATTCAGCAATGAAGTCAGCCAAGGCCTGCCCTTTGATGGCCGTGCGCGGTTTGAATTGGAGGTCGAACTCGCTCAATTCCACCCCCCCCAGTTTAGCATCCTTCCCATTCGATCGAATCTCTTGAGATTCTGCTCCAGTTGCGAGTCGGTCAAGACCAGTATGTTGTGGGCTTGGAAATAGGGCCTGAGCCTTCGCGCTGAGAGAACGAGGGCGTACGCCAGTTTCTCCATGGGCGAGTACCACACCTCCACCCCCTTCAAGATCCGGCTCGTGTAGTACACCGGCCACTGCACCCCACCGTCTTCCCGGATCAGCACCGAGCTCACTGCTTCCTCCGCGCACGCCAGGTAAAGGCTTAGCGACTCCCCTTCCCGTGGCTTGGACAGGAGAGAGGGGCTGCGGAGGTATTCCTTGAGATCCGCGAACGCCCTGGAGCAGTCTTCGTCCCATAGTATCGTCTTCCTATTGTCCGATGGTTCCGCGATCGCTTTCCTCAGAACTTTGAAGAAGGGGAGCGATCTTTCCGCCGATTTGGAAAGGAATCGCCCCAAGGCTGCGATGCGCCCATTCAGCCTCTGCAGTTCTTTGATCGTCGTCGGCTCACTCATGTTGATCAGTGCCTCGATCTTGTCAGGATTAGCTTCAATGCCACGGTTAGTTATCATAAATCCCAAGAATTTGCCAGATCTTACCCCGAACGTGCACTTCGTGGGGTTGAGTCGAATGTTGTGTCGTCGCAACCGCTCGAAGGTTTCACGAAGGTCGGCGATGTGATCCTCCGGCTTTCTCGACTTGACAAGCATGTCGTCGACGTAGACCTCCAGGTTCCTCCCGATCTGGGAGTAAAAAACCTTGTTGACCATTCTCTGGTAGGTGGCCCCCGCGTTCTTCAAGCCAAAGGGCATCTTCTTGTAGCAGTATGTTCCCCGGTCCGTCATGAAGGCTGTCATCTCTTCATCCCGGGGATCCATCTGGACTTGATTGTACCCTGAGTAGGCGTCCATGAAGCTAATCATCTCGTACCCCGAGGCGTTGTCCACCAGGTGGTCAATGCGCGACAGGGGGTAGCTGTCCTTGGGACATGTTTTGTTGAGGTCACTGAAGTCCACGCACATTCGCCACTTCCCGTTGGGTTTCCTGACCATCACCACGTTCGATAGCCACTCCGGGTACCAGACCTCTCGTATGAAGCCGGCGTCGAGGAGACGTTCCACTTCCTCGGAGGCCGCCTTCATCTTCTCGCCGCCCAGGTTCCGCTTCTTCTGCCTGACCGGCTTGAAGTTGGGGTCGGCGTTGATCTGGTGGACGATCACCTGAGGATCTACGCCGGGCATGTCCTCCGGTGACCAAGCAAAGACGTCTAGGTTCGCCTCCAGGCACTCGACCAGTTGGCTCCTTAGGTCGTGGCTTAGCCCTCTCCCGATTGAGACGAACCGGCCCTCGACGTCCGTAACCGGGATCTGCTCTTGCTCCTCCGCAGGGGTGGGTCTCGGCCCACCCCTTAAGTCGAGTGCGGCCATCCGGTCGACTAGACGATCTTCGGGACCTTCCTCCGCCAGTTGATAGCAGGTATTCGGTCTCCCCGCGTCGCCTTCGACCTGCCCCATACCCCTGGGCGTTCGGAACTTGTTAATCTGGTGGAGGGTCGAGACAACCGCGCCGATGGCGTTGAGAAGGGGTCGGCCGATGATTCCGTTGTATTCCGACCCGATCCCTAATATGATGAATTCTACCGCCAGGGTCACCGAGTCTGGTGGGCCTCCAAGTGTTACCGGGAGATGGATCGTGCCGATGATGGGGGTGGAATGACCCGTGAATCCCACCACGGGACCCGAGCGAGGTTGCAGGTCTTCCTTCCGCCGCCCCATCTTCTCCAGGGTCGACATGAAGAGGACGTCGCAGGAGCTACCGGTGTCGACAAGCAGTCGCCGTACCATGGTTGTGTCGATGATCACCGACACCACCAGAGCTACGTCCGACCTGCACGCCGTTACAGACGTGCTCGGCCTCCCGAACGGTAGGGTCGGTGAGGGTTTCCCGGCCCTCTCCTCAAGATCCTCCTCGCGCTGGGCCCGGTCCCACTCTTGCCAACGATGGCGGGCCCTGTCGCTTCACGTCTGGGCCTTGCTCTCCCTTCGACGAGATGGGTGAAGCCGTGTCATTGCGAGTGTGGCTTGTTTCTTCGTGGGACAGTTCGTTCCCACAGACGGCGCCAGATGTTTCAGAGTGTTTTCTCACTACAAAAGCGTTCACCGTGGACTACCCGGTCAACGTGGTCAAGGGGCCGACTTGGGTCCCTCGGGTGCCTCGAGTCGATGCGGACGTGACGCGAGTCGGAGTTGCGGATGACGTGGAGCGCGTCGCTGGGCCGAATCTGGATCCTCAGCCGCAAGTGGGGCGAGGGGGAGCCTCGACCCGGTGTGAGACGCTCAGCCTCGGACGGACGTGCTCGGCCTCGGCTGATCGGACGACGAGGAGTAGCCTCGGTCGTCTGGTTTGATGCGTGGACGGCGTGGGGCGGAGGGGAAGCCTCGGCCCGTGGATCTGATGTCCTCCTGCGCAGACGAGAACACTCGTCAGGGGGGCCGGACCTTGGTTCCGGCCAAATCCCCTCCGATGCCTAAGTCAGACGGTGATCTGAAAGAGGAGGCTCGGCGGAGACGGTTCGACTCGTGAAGAGATCGGAACGACGTCTACCGGCGCGAGCGGGGGAGGAAGGAGATGAAATGGGGGAACTAGGTCGTTGATGGAGTACCTTAGGTTTTAGTTACCTGAGATGCTGTCCCTTGTCCAGTCGTCCTTCTAGCCCTTTTATAGACCTCCCATCGTGACTGACCATGACTCACGTCCCTCGTCCGCCCCCAATCGTGCCCCCTCAATCCGTCCCCCCTTCGCCGCTTCCTGTGCCATCCCTGCACCTCCCCATAACGGCCGTTAAGCGGTAACGGGCCTGGGGGAACGGTTATCGCTGGAGTGGGCGAGTGATCTGCGCGTTATCGGGGCCGGGTCGGATCGATACTCGGGGGTCCTCTATAGGGCTTTGTCGGGCGGGCCAGATTGCGCAGATGGGCTTCTGGGCTCGTGTCTTTCGGGCTTCGGCCAAATAGGCGTAACACATATGATTTAAAATGAAAACATGCGCATGTCCTGTAAAAATGTCTTGTAAAAATGTCATGCGATATCTTGTTAAAATGTCCTGAATGATTAAAAATGCTTGGGATTTTTATTTGTCCTGTAAAAATGAGGTAATGAGGAATAAGAAAACTAAAAACCAAAACTAAAACTTGATGTTGCGTTAAAATGAAAACATTGATATGATTACTTTTATCAACTCATTATACTCCAAAAACTAAATCTCATGTGCACAATTAAACTCATTTTACTCCAAGAAACAATACTCCAAAATTAGGAAATGAGCAACTAAAACTGAGCATATGAGAAACATGAATGCTCATTTTGAAACATACTTTGACATTACCTTTTCAGTCCTGAATGCTAATATCAAAACATATCAAACAAAGCTCTATGCTCCAGTTTTAGCCATTCTAAAATACAACAATACAGGACTCATATGGCTCATATGGCTGAATGCTAAAATCCTCCTAACAATTGTAAGAAAACTGAAGCAATGAGCCATTCTAACAATGCCGTATCAATTTTGCCATTCTAAAATCCTCAATGCTCCAGTTTTAGGATTGTTTTGATATAACAATTGTAAGAAAACTAGAGTATCATAACTGTTATTTTGTCGCAAATATTTTGATATAACAATTGTAAGAAAACTGAATGCAAAAATGGAGCACTGAGCACTAAATTGATATGACATTGTAAGGATTTTTGACATATCATAATTGATATGGAATTGATCACTACCTAACAATTGTAATGAAATCCAAAAATACATCAAACCAGTCCTCTCAACTCCTAAAATACTCAAGCTGAATATCCTCTCAACAATATGAATTTCATATAAAAGGTTTTTCCATTTTGTCCATTTTTGACATATGGCTTGACAATATGAATTTCCTAAAATACTCCTAAAATACTCAAGCTGAATATACTCTCAAAGGTTTATCCAGTTTGACCTTGGTTTAAGATTTACTTCAAAAATTTGAACCTTGACTGAAAATTTTTAGCCATCATTCTCATAAAAGATCATCACATTTTTCTCATACCATCTCCACCATAAAAGATCACCATATATGAGTCAAAAGTAACAAAAAATTATCTCATCCGAATCAAGTAATTTTTCTACATCATGAAAATAACTGCACAGGACAGCTTTGCATTCCCCCCTCAAAATCTCACCTATGACCCATCTTTGTACAGAGCATAACATTTTTCTCGTTCAAATTTGCAATTGCAAACTGAACCAAATAACACATCCAAGTTACAGAGCCAAACAATTTTTCTCATCCAAACAATTTGCAAACTGAAACTTAACATGAAAATTTCAAATTGAACCAAATTATACACACAAACAATTTTTCTCATTCAGCAAATATTTTGCAAACTGTAAAAAGCAACTATTTTCAAACTGAACCAAATTAATCAATCAGTAATCAACTATTTTTCTCATCCAACCAAATTAAGTAGTAATCAATTTTTCTCATTCATTAAGATAGAGAATGCTGGATATTGAACCTTGACTGAAATTTTGAAACTTGACTGAAATTTTTAACCATAGGGTTGAGGTAAACTTAAACCATTGACTGAAATTTTCAAACTAAAACTTGACTGAAACTTGAATTGAAATGAATGAAATACTAAAACTTGACTGAAATTTTCAAACTGAAATTTTCAAACTATTTTCAAACTAATTTGAAACCTGACTGAAATTTTCAAAATGAAATTTTCCTCATTCACTGAAATTTTTAAATTGCAACTGCCATAACTACCATTGACTGAAATTTTCAAACTGAAACTTGACTGAAACTTGACTGAAATCTGACTGAGATTTTCAAGCTCTTTTGAAACCTGACTGAAATTTTCAAAATGAAATATTTCTCATTCAGTAAGATAAATGAAACTTGAAACTTGACTGAAATTTGTTAACCATATGAGTCATGTATTGTTGTGACAGGACTCATAACTAAAAATTGAAATTTTTTGACCGAAATTACAACTGCAATAACCATCGTGATGAAGCTCACAAAGCTCACCATGGTGCAGATGTTGCCCCAACATGATGAAGCTCTCACTGAGACTTTGATCTACAATAGGAGGGAGGTGGATGATCTCACCGTTGTGTGTAGAGGATGAGGGTGAAATAAAGTAAATGAAACAAAATTTTTTTTGGAGAAGATGAGGAGCTCACCGTGGTGCAGATGTTGCCCCAACATGATGGTGAGGAGGTAGATGAGGGTGAGGATGCGAGCCAAGGTAGATGAGAGGGAGGTGGATGATCTTCAAGCACGAGCTCTTCTTGCTCTTCTTGCTCTTCGATGTACTCCAGCAAAATTCTCTTCGTGCTTCTCTTCGGTGCTTGAGGAATTTTGCTTCATAGACGATGTGATCAACGATGTGATCAAAACTTTTCCCTCCCATAGTTCCCTCCAATTATTCACTCCAAAAATCCTCCCCCCTTACATCGTATGAGGTAAAATGATTTCAAAATTTAAAAACAAAACCCCAAGTGCACAGAGTATGGGGTTTAAAATTTAAAATGATTTCAAATACATATCCAATTTCTCTTAACAAAACCAATATCTCTTATCTTATCCAATTTCTCTTAACAACATCCCTCATATATATCCCTCATATATACCCAATTTCTCATCTCTTATACAAAAACTCTTATCCAATAACCCATGATAACATCCCTGTTTTATTATATATATATATATATATATATATATATATATATATATATATATATCTATCTATCTATCTATCTATCTATCTATCTATTATACAATTGACAGAGTTTTTTGAATTCTAGGGCTGACTAGGACAAGATAAAGAGTGGCTGAGATTTGATCTTGGTAAATCAATGGTTGAGATTGGATTTTTGTGAACTTTTTTGAGGGAAAATGCATTGGAAACATAAACTTTGAAATTAGAAGTGTCTAGGGAAAGAGTGTGGAAATTAAATTTGGGGGGGAAAGTGCCTTGGAAACCTAAACTTTGAAATAAAAAGTGCTTTGGGAAAGATTGTGGAGAATCATAATCCATTAAATTAAACAAAATAAAAAATTTAGCGTAAAACAATTTAGCAGTACAACAAATTAGTGTAAAAATACACTGATGTTTGTTGTTCCGGCACCCGCGCTAAATTTTTTTACGCTAATTTGCACCGAATTCGCGGGCGCCAAATTTGTTGTTCAATGTCGAATTTGTTGTTCTGCGTCTAAAGCGCCTGCACCGAATTTGTTGTTCTGCACCGAAGGTGCCTGTGCCACTAAATATTTTTACGCTAATTTATTGTTCTGTTAAATTTTGGCTGCGGAAATAATTTTCGGGGAACAAAGATTTCGCGGGGGAAAAAACATGCGCTCGCGCCGAAGGCGCCTGCGTCGAAGGTGCCCGTGCCGCGCTAATTTTTTTTACAAAGATTTGTTGTTCTGCGCCAAAGGCGCGGGCGCCAAATTTGTTGTTCGACGCCGAATTTGTTGTTTCACGCCGAAGACGCCAGTGCCGAAAGTGCCCGTGCCGCTAAATATTTTTACGCCAATATATTGTTCTGTTAAATTTTGGTTGTGTAAATAATTTTTCGGGGAACAAAGATTTCACGGGGAAATTTTAAATGAACCGTGCCCGCGGGCACGGGTTATGACTAGTATATATATATATATATATATATATATATATATATATATATATATATATATATAGTGTCACAGGAGAGAATCATCTCCTGTGTCAGTCAAAAACTCCAAACTCCACAAGTTTTTTGGAAGATCCGATCCGTTCATCTCGATCTCCACCCTCTAAAACCCATATCCACAAATTTTCAGCCCGATCCGAGGTGTTTTGCCCGTTCATCCATCCGGCCCAAATTTAACGGTTTTGCATGAATAGAACTTTTGTGAATGGTGGATGAACGGGCAAAACACCTCGGATCGGGCTGAAAATTTGTGGATATGGGTTTTAGAGGGTGGAGATCGAGATGAATAGATCGGATCTTCGAAAAAACTTGTGGAGTTTGGAGTTTTTGATCGACACAGGAGAGGATTCTCTCCTGTGGCACCCTATTTCCCGTTTCCTCATATATATATATATATATATATATATATATATATATATATATGAAAGGTAAGCGTTAATTATATTAATGAAACATCAAAGTTACAGCAGTACCCTACAGAGTCAATTCCACTAAAGGGGGGATAGGACACAGGCGTCGTCACCCCCTAATAGTAGGAGCAACTCTATAAGGAATATGTACATACACCCAGCTCAATCTATCAACAAAAACGTCTAACATCCAGATATCATCCGTTATCTCTAAAATCCCAATTGGAGAAGACGACTTTCTCCTCAGCTGATGTAGGGTCATGGCCATGGAGGGCAACTCTAATATCTGCAGCTATTTCTTCAAAAAGTATTGTCTTGGATCTACTTTCATTTTCAAAAACCCTCCGATTCCGTTCACGCCAAATGTGCCAGACCATTGAACCAAGGGTAGTCTTAGAAAGAAGGCTAAGAGAACCCTTATTGCCAAAATTAGCTAGTATGTATTTCCCAGCATTAGGTAAGGAGGGGGGCACATGCAAAGGAACGTCAAGCTTTAGCATTGCTCTTCGAAAAATGTAACTTGAGTAGCTGCATTCGAAAAACAAATGGCATATATTTTCTTCAGCATTATCATCACACAAAACACACTGGGAAGGGAGATGAGGCGCCCAACTGCTGAACTTTACTCTGGTCATTAGTTTATCTCTCAAGGCTCGAAGAAGCGTTAGAGAAAACTTAGGGGTATAGTGAGGGTACCAGATGAGTTTATGTAAAGGGAAAACTTGATTCCTCCTTCTAACTCCTTCCCAAGCCTGTTTGAAAGTAAAGAGCTCACCTCGCAGCCACTTCCAACCATCAGCACCCGGTTTGAGCCTAACCTGCTGTAGCTTATGTCGTATTGGGTCCAAAGCCGGATCACAGCTCCAACCCGCCTCACTCCAATAATCCGAGACTTTGAGGAAATCGGCACCTTGCGGCACTTGACAGAACATCTTCAGCGGGCCTCCCACAATCCAAGGGTCTTGCCAAAAGAATGTTGAATTGCCATCTCTCACAGTTCGTTGAATAAGATTTGTAGATGCGTGCTTAGCCCTATGTAAACGTTTCCAGGTTCCAGAGGATGTAAGGCTGCACTTAGCCGCAAATAGGCTCATACCTGGACCATATCTACTCTTCAATAGCTTTGTCCAGAGTCCATTAGAGGATAGGAACTTCCAAGCTAGCCTCACCCCCGCCGCTTCATTCAAATCTTCTAGCCGCCTTATGCCCACTCCCCCTTCAGATTTTGGAGTGCATAGATCATCCCAAGCCCAAGATTTTGTGTTCCCAAGAATGAATTTTCTACAAGCCGCAGTGATTGTTCTCAAAACACTTACTGGAATATGGTACACCTGCATCCAGAATGAGACCATACCATATATAACCGATCTTACGAGCTCAATACGCCCAGCAACAAAAAGAAGTGAGGAAGCCCACCCTGCCATCTTTTTCTTACATTTGTCTACCAACTTCTTGTAATTTGCAGACGTTGGGTACTTCACAGATAGATGCAACCCAAGATACGTGGATAAGGTAGAAGCTATTTTGATTCCAAGACAATCCGCAAGCATGTCTTTGTGTCGAACTCCTTTGCTAAACATTACAGCACTTTTTCCCCAATTTACTACAAGACCTGTATAGCTCGAAAATTCCTCCAATAATTGTTTGAAACCCAAGAAAGAAGTTTTGTTGCCTCTGCAGAATATCAGCAAGTCATCTGCAAATAATAGGTGCGAGATGGATCCATTCCGCTTCATAGGATAGATCGAGCGAGAGTTGATTGCTTTGTCTACAAGGATAGAGAAAGTCTCCATAATAATGACAAAAAGGTAAGGGGAGAGAGGATCACCTTGCCGAAGTCCCCTATTGCTTCCAAAAAACCCGTATGGGGATCCATTCACCAGCACTGAAAAAGTGGGAGAAGAGACACACTCTTTGATCCATGAAATGAATTTGTCAGGGAAGCGAAGTTGCTTCATGAAGTAGAAGATAAATTCCCGATTCACTGTATCAAACGCCTTATGCAAATCCAGCTTCAAGCAAGCTCTCCCCCCCATGGGATTGCTGAAGTCCCTGATCTGCTCATGTGCAATCAGTGTACAATCAGAAAGTAGCCTCCCTTTGAGGAACGCAGCTTGATTAGGTGAAATTAATTCATGCACGACCACCTTGAGCCTGTTGCAAATAATTTTGCTAATGAATTTATAAAGCACATTGCAACAGGCGATGGGCCTATAATCTCCCAGAGTAGAAGCGGTAGAGTTTTTTGGAACAAGAGTAAGGAAAGTATGGTTGACTTGTTTGAGGAGTTTTCCAGAGTAGAAGAATGATTTAACCGCTACAATAACCTCCTCCCCAATAATATCCCAATGATGCTGAAAGAAATAGCCATTATAACCGTCAGGCCCAGGCACCTTGTCAGCCCCAATTTGGAAAACTGCCTCTTTAATCTCCTCCCCAGAGACCATTCTGCTAAGCCAAAGTGAGGACTTTTCAGTTAAGATACGTTTGGGAACTAATTTATTGAAGGGGCCTAAGTGAGAGCTATGGTTGTAGAGCCTCTCAAAAAACAAAGGCGCTTCTACTTTAAGATCTCCATTAACTCTGTTTTGCGTGCCATTCTGATCCATAAGATGGCTCAAATTATTACGGCTCATCCTACCTCTCATGTGGGAATAAAAAAACTTGGTATTCCTGTCCCCAAGTGTGAGCCAGTCCTGACGGCTTTTTTGCTTAAACATTTCCTCTTCCATCTTCAATGCTTGCACCAATTCACTGATGAGTTGCGATTCACTCCTTTGCATGTCAATATCAGAGTGGATACCAGGGTTGTTTCTGAGGTCATGTAATTTATACCTGCACTTCTCAACCAGCTTGTCGGCTTTGAATTTACTAGCCCAGCTCCTAAGGATAGGCTTCAGGGAGCATAGCTTTTGTACAACCCGAAACATAGGAGTACCATCAATTTTGGTGGCCCAATGGGAATATATCAACTCCTTGTACCCAGGGCAAGAGGACCAATAATTAAAGGATTTGAAAGGCTTAGGTTTAGAAGGGACCTGCTTATGTAAGTAGACAGCCATAGGAGAGTGGTCGCTAGTGCCCGCATCAAGATATTCAACATATGAATTGGGGAGAGTATTAATCCAGTCAGCATTCCCGAACTCCCGATCCAGAAGTGCTGCAATTCGGTCATCTCCGATACGGTTGTTGCACCAGCTCAGCCTATTCCCCACACTCTTCAGCTCCTGAAGACAGCACCGCGAAATACATCCTTCGTAATCTCGGACCATAGTCTCGTCAAGCCTACGCCCCCCAACTTTGTCACGCGAGTATAGTATACTATTGAAGTCCCCCCTGCTAGCCATGGAACTCCCTTCATAGCGTTACAATCAGCAACGAGATTATTCCAGAGAACCTTTCTCTCCTCCATAGAGTTACGCCCATAAACACCAGTAATAACACAATTCAGTCCCCCCATATTAGCACAGATAATGGAAACATGCTGATCAGAGAGAGACATCAGTCGCACTTTCCAAACAGCGGGATCAAAGGCCATTAGAATCCTACCTCCAGTAGACAAATCAAAGTTGTTAAAAGTGAGCCAATCTTTGGGGGTAATCCGCAGATTTCTCTTGATTGGGGACTTAAGCTTGGTCTCAATAAGGACCATAGCCGATGGTTTAAGCATCCTTAATTTGTCCTGCAAATCCCTTCTCCTCACTGAATTGTTAAGGCCTCTTGTATTCCAGAAGAAAACTGTCATTATTAAACGGTTGGTTTTCGCCCATGGCCATTCTCCTGAAGTCTACTACTTTTCCTGGAGGCCTGGGGTGGTAATTCTTGCTTCTTCTTGATAGATTTTGGTGCCATTCCTTCTTGGATTTGTGACTCCACTTCAGCGTCCCAGTCAGGGTTATCCACCGCTATATCATCAGGTTGTAGCTCCATATCAGCAGAGATAGATGTATCTGCTATGAGAGAAGGCAGAGGTCGTGGCAATGGCCGAATTACAGCCACAGCATCAGGAGACACAGTATCAGGAACTAAGTCTTACTCCCGGGAGATACCCGGATCAACAGCCATATCTGCCCCAATCGAACATTTCCCTTGGCCAACGTCATTGCCAGAAATTGATTTAGCCAGCCCGCCATCCTGGGACTGGAGAGCATTCACAACACAATCCGCATCCTCAGTCACTGGGAGGAATACAGCAGTTTCCTTAGGATCATTATGAACTGTGCTAGACCCCGAAGATTGTCCAAGGTCAAGGCCCCCAACAAGCTCCACACCAGATTGCTGCAAGAGCGTAGCTCTCCCAATAGGTTCAACAATATTGATCCCCTTCCCCTTATCACCACCTGTTAAATTACAGTCTATCACTTGTGCATTTGTTCCAGGGCCATTGCACAACTCTTTCACAGAATTCACTTTAACACCCTCATTATTGGTCCCGGAATCCGAATTACCTTGGATTGAAGGGGGCTCAACCGTAGAAGGGCATTGACTCATCGAATGTCCAAAGCAAACGCATTTCTGGCATCTAGGCGGTTCTCCCTCAATCTTCACGGCGATAGTTAGCGTAGGCCCATCCTCAGTACCTACCAAGACCGATTGAGGGATAGCCTGCTTAGCGTTGATTTCCACCAGGCATCTCGCATAGGACAGCCTCTCCTTCTTTGCTGTCAACTTGTCTAAACAGATAGGGTTCCACAATAATGAAGCAATGCAATTCAGAATCTCCAGGGTCCACATCTCCAGGGGGACTCCATGTAGCTGGACCCACACTGGAACAGAATATAGGATATCCCTTTCCAGCTTGAGACCAGCACTCCAGCGTTGTAAAACCACCAGCCTACCATCAAACATCCACGGGCCTCCATGTAGAGTTCTCTCACACTCCCCCTCATCTTCAAATTTGAAACAAAAAAATCCATTATCCCGGGTGTAGATTTTCACCCCTTTCTTAAGATTCCAAAGCCGCTCCACCCAGGCACAAATCTGCCCATAGTAGGGAGTTTCGCCCAAAACATACCCCACGAGAGTAGACTTACATTGCTCAGCACCCCTTGCCAAAGCCGATTTTGGAACCATAGCCATCAATGTGCCATCTTCTTTGGAGAAAGGAGGCACATAGGACATTCCCACATCTTGGTCATACTTCCTGATATTGGAACAAACGTCGGCCCAGGACTGCTTTGGCCCTGCCGGATTGATCTTGATGTTAACATGGGGTCTTGCAACCAATTTATCAAACACCTTTGGGGCATTCCGAGCTTGGGGGATTGAAATTTGTCTGCGTTGCGGGGGAAGCACCCCAGCACCTCTTGGGTTCCCGATGCCACCCAATCTGGCCCGAGACCTACCATGTCTCTTTCGTCGATCAACAATTTTCCATTCTCCCAGAGAAACATGCTTACCTTCGTTGATCCCCTCGGAGGGTTTGGATGGATGTACAGATCTCGGGGGAGCGAGATCATCAGGATTCACCTTATCCCCACCAACCCTGAACGAATTCCTGAAGCTGGAGGCATCAATCAAAGCAGGATCGATACCCTCCATGGAGGAATCTTCCTCGCCCGTAGAGACATCGCCTGTAGATCCTCCGACGCCGCCCAAACCATGGCCCACCCCGCCGCCAGGGTTCTCCCTGATCGCCTCCCCGCATCGTACGGAAGGCATCGTGTTATATATATATATATATATATATATATATATATATATATATATATATATATATATATATATATATATATATATATATACTAGTCATAACTCGTGCCCGCGGGCACGGTTAATTTAAGATTTTTTTCCGCGAAATCTTTTTCCCCAAATAATTATTTCCACAGCCAAAATTGCACGGAACAACAAATTAGCATAAAAATATTTAGTGGCACAGAACAACAAATTCGGCGCAGGCGGCTTCGACACGGAACAATAGCTTCGGTGTAGAACAACAAATTTGGTGCGGGACAACAAATTAGCGTAAAAATTTAGCGGTCGCCTTCGGCGCAGAACAACAATTTCGACATAGAACAAAAAATTCAGCACGGGTGCCTTAGGCATGGAACAATAAATTCGGCACGGACGACTTCGGCGTGGAACAACAAATTTGGCACGGATGACTTCGGAGCTGAACAACACATTAGCGTTAAAAATTGGCATGTCGCCTTCGGCTTGGGAAATAATTCTCATCTTGTTGCCCTATGCGTCGAAGAGACGTTGGGCCCAGCGTTAAGGGAGACATCATTCGATCTGAGGCATCATATGATCTGCAACATTAAGTGCAAGTTAAAGTTTTTTCCCAAATGCATTAATTGCGTGTACTCTGATATTCCCCAGAAACTTTCATTCCCCAAAAGTTTTCATTTTTCCAGAAGCTTTCATTTCCCTAGAAATGTTTTTTCCTCCAAAACTTTCCAATAACTCTCATCTCAACCATTCATTCCTCAAGATTAAATCCAATCCGTCTTTCTGTCACATGTTTGTCTTAGTCAGCTTGTCTTAGTCAGCCCTATGATTCAAAAACAGTTGTCAAATGACATAACTCGTGCCCGCAGGCACGGTTCATTTAATATTTTACCTCGTGAAATCGTTGTTCCCCAAAAAAATTAATTCCACGGTCAAAATTTAAAAGAACAACAAATTAGCGTAAAAATAGCTAGCAGCACGGGCGCCTTCGATGCAGGAGCCTTTGATGTGGGTGCCTTCGGTGCTGAAAAAAAATTCGACGCATGCGCCTTCGACAAAGAACAACAAATTCGGCGTAGGCACCTTCGGTACGGAACAACAAATTCGGCACAGGCGCCTTCGACACAAAACAACAAATTTGTCATGGACGCCTTCGGCGTGGAACAATAAATTCGACGTAGAACAACAATTTCGGCACAGGCGCATTTGGCACGGAACAACAAATTCGGCGCAGGAGCCTTTGGCATTCGTCAGAGGTGAACTATTGAACGAATTTGTTTTACCCAAAATTAAATTTCATACTTCTCTACAAATTTAGGCCCCCCCCCAATTTTCATGAACTCTCATCCTACCTAATAATTTTTCAAGATTGTCTTTCTACCCACCCTTTTGTCCTAGTCAGTAAACCAATTCAAAATCATCCCTCAATTGTATAGTAGATATATAGATTGCCCTTATCATATAAAAATCAATAAACTGTGAAGGTGAACATTTGAAAGAAACTAATAACTATCCTAATTCACCAATAACCATCACAAACATGCACATCCCACTAACAACACATTACTTAGGCATTCATCAGAGGTTTTGTTCCTTTTTAAAATACCCATCATTCTAATAGCATATATTTTAGCTTTCACAACATTTTGGTAGAATAATGGTTCAAGAAAGATTTATATGTATAATGAGCAGACAAAGTACGTGTGTGTTTTAAGCTCTGGCAACATCATATTCTACGTTTATGCATGTTTAATTTTAGCTATTAAAGGAATAACTGAATGTCATTATTTTTCAGAAAGCTTCAACCATGAAATACACGATTTATAATGGAAAGAAAAAAGTAATCCCATAATAAGCTAAACATACAATCAGCATGAAAGTGCATATTAGCATGCATGAAAGTTGGAATATAAGCAAGACTAAATTTAACAATTTAAGTTAGAATCACCTAAATCTAAATCAGCATGTTCGGACCCTCTTTGCATTTGGAAGTTACTTGCATGGTCTTACATGGGACCTCAGAAAACTAAATCCGCATTTAAGATCTATTAGTTGTGAACATAATAGGAATTCAATCAGAGTAAGATTTAGACTAATCGCTTTGAGCAATATGCAATCAATGATTAGTAATAATTAATTATCTTTGAACACATTTGGCTTTGATCAGACTAAGAATTATACTAACTACTTTGAGCAACATACAATAAGCAATATTTAATACATACTGACACCATTGGCTTTTGATCATAGTAATATATAGCCAAACCACATTGAATAACCTAAAATCAAGGATTTATATTACACGATACATATTAGGATATTAGAACTGTAAGGCTTAAGAATGCAAGTTATAAAAATGAAAAGAATAAAGAAACCACTATGTAATAGAAGTGGGAAAGTCAATGCCTCGGCCCACATAAAATTTCCAAATTGCATACAACTCGACTACCAAATTGCATACAACTCGACTTCTTCATCCATGATTGTGTTTCACTGAATCATAGATATTACAACCCACAGAAGAATCTTTGAATTCTATGGTCTTAATCAAATTTTCTTCCATTTAATTTTGATATAAAAAGGATTCTTCCCAAATTATCTCCACTTCAACGAAACTAATTTTATGAAGAAAGTTAATTAAACAACAATGGGGGAAGTTTTCAACATGTAATTAGTTGCAGTATAGCAACATGATTTATACATGATGTTGGCAGTAGATGTAGTATTATAGAGCCCAATGCTCTTGAAGCTCTATATACAGGTATCGGAGGGGGAGACGGGGATAAGAATACAGATGAGAGAGTTCAGCTGATCTGGCTGCGGCCTACTCTTCTGCCATCTGTGACACCGGGAGAAGAGTGCAGATGAGGTTGCGGTTACCGTACACATTATCGACACGCCCTGAACAATAAAAAAACACATACCCACAACATTAGAGCCAAAATCCCCCAACTATATATCCAAAGGCAAACACATTTCAGTATTACAAAGAAAATTACGAACACATTTCAATCAAAATTCAGTTTGAACGAAACAATCAACATTTAGCTGAAATTTTTGCTACCCTAAGATTTTCAATTGCTGGCTGGCTGACTGGATCTCAAGAAATTGGATCATGATATCTGTCATTCATCAATCAAGGTCCAATTTTTACAAACACCCAGATAACAACTTTAGATTTTGGGTTAGGAGCAAGCCAAGGTTTTGGAAAAATTAACATAGATCAGTAAAGATCGCTTACCGGGTAAAAATTCTGTAGATATTTGAACTGATAGAGAGGCCAGTTGAGGGATTTGAACAAATCGGCAAGTTGATTTGACGATGAAATCGCTTGTCTCAGAGATTTATCGGCAGAATCGCTCGTTTGATAGGTTTTTTGGGGGGAGGCGAGAGAGATGGATCTTCCTCCCTTTAGTCGTGTCTATATAAATTATTTTTCAGATGAACATAGAACATCAGTTTCCAAATCCAGTCTAATAACAGTATCTTATATATCGGTACCAAGATAGCAAGAAGCATACCTCAACATGAGCTCTATAGTAGCCTTTAATGGTTGAGTCCCTGAAGAAGTCATCAAATGAAGTAGGATATAGTCCAGCCTCCTTCCCCCATTTAACATAATGTGCCTTCCCCCATATTCTTCCCTGTTGTTACATAGGGACAATATCAGCCTTATTTTGTGCATTCTTGCTTCACTGACCACAAAATCCAGTGCCTAATCAAAGAGGAAGTAGCAAGAAAAAATAATTCAGCAATAATCCATAAATATTACCATACCCATCACATGGAAACACAACAGAACCAAGAGTTTCATGTGAAGCCTTCTCAAGTTCAGTTATTGATGCGACGGCTGTATCTGGGGAGAAATTTTATTTTGAAATTAGTGTAATTAAACAAATGTACATATGATTCTAATTTTGAAAGCACCAGTAATTGTTAATTGTTCATATGAAACTGGAAGACAGAACACTAAATGAGACAGAATGTTTTAACAGAACACTAAAATAAACAAAATTAGAACAAACACATTGAGACAAAACTTGCAGACTGAAACATGATTTCAAAAAGATTCTATTTTGACTACACACGTTGAGACAGAAGACCACACCCAACAAAACCCATGAAGGAAACATATTGTAAACACAAAGATATTTAACCGGAAACAAAACCTGAGGGGCTGATGGCTTAAGAAGGGAAACACATCAAAATAGAATAAGGTGTGTACCATGCATGCTTAAGATAAATGACATAAATATCTAAATGGAATAGACAATAGATAACATTGATCAGATCACATGTAAGCAAACATATGCACATAGTTTAATGGATTTAAATAAAACCATTAAAGGATTTAAATAAAGTCAACAATTTTCATCAAGGACCTGTAAATTCACCTCAATAAATGGAAAAAAGGTAATTCAAAAAAATAAACACAACTGCAACTGTGAAGGAAAAGATATTAATTCCAATATAACATAGCATACATCAACATTTGAGCCACATCTGATAACAGAAGTACTGATTAATAAGCTTGATATCAGAATTTCAATGCCCAACCAGAAGTAGAATTACTAAATCGTTGCCAAAAAAGCAATCCTAACACACTCATACATTTTATAATAAAAAAAATTAAAATAAAGGGAGGAGTTCCCAAATGTAGTCCTAACCAAGATAACAATGGTATCATTAACCAGTTACCAATTACCAATGGAAGCATCAAACTCTTCTTCCATAGTGATTATTCAATTTTAGAATTTATAGAAACCAACATTAAAAATGAGTCATGTCTTTGTATACAAATATATCTTCTGATGAAGATAACCAAAAGAAACAAAAGTTTGTTCAATTTTTAGAATGTACACACACACATACATTAGTGGAACAACAAACTAAATGTCTGGAACTTACCTGCAATCATAAGAATATGAATTATTTAAGAATAAGAAATATATTTTGTAATCATCTATTATACATTTAAAGAATGGAGCACACGTCATCATCAAGATCGCTCAAAGACTCCAACAACTCCTCGGATGCTGCGAACTTGACCTAACTAACTGGTTAATTGATTGGCATGTTGACGACTGAATTGCTTGGAGTAAGCAATAATGGGTATCTGCCATTTGCTAGAACTATGAAGAAGCTTGCAGAGAAGTGAAAGCAAACGACCTTCATCCTCAAATTGGACTTTGTTTTGTCCTCAAATTTGGGCAGCAGGCTAATTCAACTCATAAACTAAAAAAATTCAGAGAATCTTTTCAATGATCAGAGTAGAAGTAATTAAGTTGCTCAATAAGAAAAGATCAATTAGTATGTATCACTAAATACAATAAAATGAAGGTTCCCCGCTTCTCTTGAAAAAAATAAAACCCATTCGGGTCGAGGAACAACAGAAATTATAACAATAAAAGGAATGTTTTTGAGTTTTGGGGGTAGTAAATATGTGTTAGCTTATGTTTCTCGGGATATTTATCATACATGTATACCATTATAAATGAATCAAAAATGTTAGGTTTTATCCTTGTCATTCATGAATGCAGTCTTGTCATATGTGGCACTCTGCTTATCGTCTCTTGCTCTTTACTTCCTGAAGTTTTTAGACAAGTTATCTGGGGAATGTTGGACATTTTGTTGTACGTTTTGTTGCATCTGAGCCACTGCCGTATGAAGAAGAGAATCGAAGAGAATCGAATCAGTTAGGTTGTTGGATGAATTGTTGAACAGTTTGTTGTACCAGGATGTTCAACATGCTAAGTCTATTTGCATCGATTTACTGCCTAAAAGGATGTGCGACTAGAGTTCGCGTAATCTTTTATATCTCTTTCTAACTGATCAGGTATTTATGGAGGTTATTAACTGTTATAGATTTGATCGGCTGTATATCTCTTGTTACCTTATTGCGAAACGGTTGGAGAGAGATTTTCACCGGCAATATCCTGGCAACATTCGCCTGCGGATTTTCTGGGATCTCCTTCTTGTTGGAGATGTTGCGGGTATTGCAGTTGACGAACCGAATCAAGATCTGATTGCATGAGTGCTGATTGAATCGAAGATTGCGGTGCTTCTTGCCTTTAGGGTTCGGAGCAATTGGCGGCTAGGTTACGGACTTTGTGTTAAAAGTTCTGTGAGTTTACTCCGGGAGAGAGGCCGACGACTAGGCACGTAGGATCAAGGGAGTTGATCTAGTCGGTGGTGCAAGGGGAGCTTGCAGGCAAGGGGAGTATGCCAAGAATACTTCACGGGGTTGATTGCGATCATCCCTCATGGTTTGTATTAAGGGAGAGGGTGTTCTTCCTTATAGAAGCGTGGTTATTAGAGTTTGTACTCTCTGATTTTCATAGTGAAGTATTCTATTTTTCTGGGCGTGGCCCCGCAGATGTAGGTGTGCGCACCGAACTGCGTTACCAAGTCTTGTGTGTCACTGTTTGCTGTGTGTTGCTACGTTGTTCTTTAGATTCATTACTGCGTACTGAATTTCATTTGGTATCAGAGCAGGTCATCCGTATTACTTTGATCATTCAAAGTGGGTGTGATCTTGTGTGTCAGTACGCTCATCATGAATACCAAAGAAGGTGCTTCTGTTACTCGTCCTCCCTTGCTCACCGGATCTAATTACACTTATTGGAGGTCACGCATGAGAGCCTTTATCAAGTCCCTAGATGAAAAGGATTGGGTGGCTACGGTTGAAGGATGGAGCCCTTCGATTGAAGTTAACAAGGAAGGCAAGGAATGCATCAAACCTGTGAAAGATTGGAATCCTGAAGAGGAGCGCGCTGCCTTAGAAAACTCCAAAGCAGTTAACGCCATCTTCACTGCCGTCGATGAAGAGCAGTTCAAACTTATATCAACTTGTGAGCACACAGAAGAAGCTTGGGACATTCTTCAAAATGTGCATGAAGGGACCAGCACTGTTAAGGCGTCCAAATTGCAAATGCTTGCCTCACAGTTTGAAAACCTGAGGATGAATGAAAATGAGACTGTTGCAGAGTTCAACGGAAGATTGAGGGATATAGCCAACCAGGCATTCCAACTGGGGAAGAAATATTCTCAAAAGAAGTTAGTTGAAAAGACTCTGAGGTCCTTGCCAGAAAAATTTTCGGCTAAGATTGCTGCAATAGAGGAAGTAAGAAACACTTCCACCATGAGATTAGATGAACTCATGGGCTCTCTACAAACCTATGAGATGAATCTCAAGCAAAACAAAAGGGAGAAGGGAGTTGCTTTAAAGGTTGAAGCGAATGAATCTTCAAAATCCGATAATGAGTCAGAACTCGAAGATGATATTGCTTTACTCACCAAAAATTTTAGTAGGATGATAAGGAAGATCAGTAACAGAGGTCAGAATTTCAAAGCTGCTAATAAGGTGGTGTGGTCAGGTCCACCTGCTGGTGAAAAGAGTGCTAGCCGCTATAATCAAAGGTATGATTCTAATAACAAGGGAAAGGGAATACAATGTAGAGAATGTGAAGGATTTGGCCACATACAGGCCGAATGTGCAAACACCCTTAAGAAGCAAAAAGGGAAATCCCTTGCCAGCACCTGGAGCGATGAAGACTCTGAAGGAAGTGCGGAAGATGAAGATATAACTAGCAACTATGTTGCTTTCACAGCCACCCTGAAAGACAAGTCTGAGGGTAAGTCTTCCAGTCATGTTGAACATAATGTTGTAACATGTGCTTCAACATCCACTTACAAGAAAGGAGATGTGATACGTAATGTTGTGACAAATGATGCAACTTACAACAGTGAGGTTGAATCAGAAAACGAAAGTGAAGAAGATATTGGTGATGAGGATATCCGCACGGCTTATCAAATGATGTTCTGCAAATGGTTGGAAATTTGTTCAGCAAACAAGAAGTTGAAAGGTGAATGCTCCAAGCTGAGAAGTGAGAGGGATGAGACTCAAGCCAAGCTATTGAAGACTGAAACAAGCCTCCGGAATCTTAAGAGCAGCCTGAAGAGAGCACTGTTAAGAGCTGAGAAGGCGGAAAACACTCTCAACAGATGGAACTCAGGAAAATCTAAACTTGATGACATCCTCAATATGGGTAAGGTGGCTGGAGATCGAACATGAGTTGGTTACCACAGAGGGAGTCATCTACATACCCTAAAGACTAGAAGTAGTCTCACTACTAAGGAGCATGGTAAACAGAGTAAACTGAATGAGAACAAGTCAAGAGAGAAGAAAGGAAAAGGTTCAACAAAAGGTTCAACATCCAGGCAGCTAATATGTAAATACTGTAGACAAGTTGGACACTATGACTGGAGTTGCTTTAGGCGCATGAAGCATTTGAATGAAGGAAGAGATGTTAACCACTCTCAACAGCGGACACGTATGAAATGGGTCAAGAAGTCTGAACTGGTCAGCATGGTTGCATACACGTTCTTAGTTACTTTTGCGGAAAATCAGTGGTATTTTGACAGCGGTTGCTCTCGGCACATGACAGGGAACAGGGGACTCCTATCTGAGTACACTGCTGGCAACAAAGGACATGTCACGTTTGGAGATGGTCAGAGAAGCAGGGTTGTTGGAAAAGGGAACTTGAATATGACAGGAACTCTGAAACTAAAAGATGTGATGCATGTTGAGAACTTAAAAGCTAATCTCATAAGTATCAGTCAATTGTGTGATCAAGGACTTCTGGTTCGTTTCAACAAGGATGAATGTCTTGTATTCAATAGAGATGATGTTTGTATTCTTTCCGAAAAAAGATCCAGCGACAACTGCTATTTTTTGCAAGATCCTGACAGGTGTCTAAGGATCACAACGGATGTATCTGAACAGTGGCATCAGAAACTGGGACATGTCAACTTCAAGACCTTAATGAAGATCTCCCAAGCCAAAGCTGTTCGAGGAATGCCAACTTTGATCAAGAAGAAAGAAGGGGTGTGTGAATCTTGCCAACTGGGAAAGCAGAAGAGAGTCAGTCACAAGCAAATTCAGACTATCACAACCTCAAAAATCTGGAACTACTACACATGGACTTGATTGGACCCACCTCAGAAACGAGTGTGGGAGGTAAGAAGTACATCTTTGTATGTGTTGATGATTTTTCTCGGTTCACCTGGGTTGATTTTCTTAAGGAGAAGCCAGATACTTATGATGCTTTCAAGAAATTATGTACTCGTCTTCAGGTTGAACAAGGGGACAAAATTGGAAAACTCATCCGAATTCGAAGTGATCATGGAAAAGAGTTTGAGAATCACTCATTCTCTGCATTCTGTGAGACACAAGGTATAGGACATGAGTTCTCGACACCTAAGACTCCTCAGCAAAATGGAGTTGTTGAAAGGAAGAATCGAACACTTCAGGAAATGGTTCGAGTTATGCTGAATGCTCAGAAAGTTAATGTTAAGTGGTGGGCTGAAGATGTTAATACCGCTTGCTACACCATCAACAGGGTATATCTTCGGCCAAGGACTTAGAAAACTCCATACGAAATCTGGAAAGGGAGGAAACCTGATGTCTCCTATTTCCATATCTTTGGAAGCAAGTGCTACATCTTGCAAGATCGTACACCAAGACGAAAGTTCGACGCCAAGAGTGACATAGGAATTTTCTTGGGGTATTCTACAAGGAGTCGTGCCTTCCGAGTGTTGAATGAACGCACAGACGTTATGATGGAATCTATTAATGTGGTGGTTGATGATTTTGATCAGGGAGAGTCTATACTGACTGGAGAAAAAGGGACTCAGGAAGACAGAAATGATGATGAGGTTCGTGTTGAAAATGATGTTGCAACAGTTAAGACTAATCAGACCAATGTTGAACAAAATGTTGCAACACAGGATACTACCACCGCTGAGTCGACTCAAGAAGAGGCTGAAAATGGTCAAGATGCTGAGGGGATCACAAAATTCATACGCGACCATCCACCGGAGCTTATCATTGGTGACGTGCACGACAGTCGTCGTACCAGAGGTGCTAGTCGTGTCAACTACAGAGATTTGGCTGGGTATGCATGTTTTCTCTCTACTATTGAACCCAAAAATGTGAAGGAAGCCATTGTTGATAATTTATGAGTTTCGGCTATGCAAGAGGAACTGAACCAATTCCAACGAAATGATGTCTGGAGTCTTGTGGAGAGACCCAAAGGAACCAATGTTATCGGAACAAAATGGATATTCAAAAATAAAACAAATGGGAAGGGAAATATTACTCGCAACAAAGCTCGTCTTGTATCTCAAGGGTATACTCAAGTGGAAGCAATTGACTTTGATGAGACATTTGCTCCAGTGGCTCGGTTGGAATCCATCAGACTTCTTCTGGCCGTTGCTTACAGTCTGAAGTTCAAACTACATCAAATGGATGTGAAGAGCGCTTTCTTGAATGGGCTTCTGAATGAAGAAGTGTATGGTGAACAACCCAAAGGCTTTACAGATCCATTTCTACCAAACCATGTTTACAAGTTGAAGAAGGCTCTTTATGGGTTAAAACAAGCGCCGAGGGCCTGGTATGAAAGATTAACTACATACCTTCTTAAAAAGGGGTATGAATGAGGAGGAGCTGATAAAACCCTATTTGTTCAACGGACAAGATCAAGTGTCATGGTAGCTCAGATCTATGTTGATGATATATTCTTCGGCTCAACATCACAACAGCTGGTGCATGAGTTTATCTCGCTCATGCAAAAGGAGTTTGAAATGAGTATGGTAGGTGAGTTAAATGTTTTTCTTGGGCTTCAAGTGAAACAATGTCCAGATGGTCTATTCATATCATAAAGCAATTATGCAAGGAATCTTGTCAAGAGATTCGGCTTGGAAAATGCGAGACATGTTCGGACTCCCATGAGCACTTCTGAAAAACTCTCCAAGGACGAAGGAGGAAGAGATGTTGAAGTTACCCTATACAGAAGCATGATATGTAGTCTTTTGTATTTAACAGCCAGCAGGCCAGATATCAGCTTCAGTGTTGGAGTTTGTGCCCGTTACCAAGCATGCCCCAAGGAATCTCATATCACTGCCGTGAAGAGGATTATCAGGTATGTAAGTGGGACTGCAGACTATGGTATATGGTACACAAAGGATACAAACACACTAATCTCAGGATATAGTGATGCAGACTGGGCAGGGAATACTGATGACAGAAAAAGCACTACCGGAGGATGTTTTTATGTAGGGAACAATCTGGTGTCATGGTACAGTAAAAAACAGAACTCCATATCAATATCTACAGCAGAGGCTGAGTATATCGCAGCATGAAGTTGTTGCACACAACTGTTATGGATGAAGCAAATGTTGACAGATTATGGACTGGAACAAGGGATTCTAACCATTCTATGTGACAATCAGAGTGCTATAAACATCTCCAAGAACCCAGTCCAGCAATCCAGAACTAAACATATCGACATCCATCACCACTTCATTAGAGAGTTGGTTGAAAAGAAGTCTCTTGTCATGGAGTATGTTGCTACAGTTAATCAACTAGCGGACATCTTTACAAAGCCTCTTGATTCTGCCAGATTTGAGGAATTGCGACAAGCCCTAGGGCTGTGTCGTATCTAATGTTGTTCTCTGTGTTGAGAATATTGTTGCAACATCAGGTTGCAACATTTTGAGGGTCAGGCGATCTCTTTTTGTCAGGTTCGTTTTTCACTAATAACCTTACCCGATATTTGTTACCCTCTGCTTCTTTTGTTCCCAAGGCGCATTTCCGTGTTCTCCCTCAACTCAAATTTCTCCAAGATTCTTCTAACCGCACATCTAGGGTTCTTGAAATCTTCTTGTTCTAAGTTCCTCTCCACTTAATCAGAAATGGCGAGAGATCAGTCGGAAAAATCTTCGCAGCCCCCTCGTCGGTTCTCTCGATGGACGGCCTCCGCACGGAAAAGTGCTCCGCCATCCTCGTCTTCGCCTATCAAACGGAAAGGAGTGTTTCCCCGTTCTTTGCGCGGGTCCTCCAGTGGTAATTCCTCTCCATCACTCTCATCTACCCCTCTCTGTAACATGCATTCTCCTAGAGCATCAAATTTGGAGTTGGTAAATTTTTCCCCAATTCTTGAAATTCCCCTCTTCCAAAAATCCGAGGAAGATGAAGTCTACGATGATGAAGAATTTCCTGCTCCCGTAACAATTCAAGACTGGTTTTGGTATTTACAGAGAACAAGAAAGCAATTGGATCTTTCTTCGGTGGATGTCTCTCACATTCACTTTAAATGTCTCATGCATAAGAAGATTAAGGGGAAGGTTATGAGTGTTGAAGTGCCTCGAGATAGAAAGATTGTCATTCGAACCTGGAATCCAAAAATCTTTTGTAAAAATTTCTGAAGCTGAAGTGATAGATATTTCTGATTCTGAAGACCCTCCAGTGTATGCTGAAATGCCTAGGACAAGGGGCACTGTGTCTACGTCTAATCCTCCTTCTGAGAATCCTATTGAGCAGGATGATGTGCAGTTAAATAAGGATGGTGTTTCGGAGGGTGGTCTAAATGCTGAGACCACGTCTGCTGTTCCATCTCTGGAAGATGTACATGTCTCTCCGTCGCCTATGTGTGTGGATGAAGGTATTCAGAACATGTCTGATGATCATAATCGTGTTGTGGATGAGAGTGCTCAAAATGTGCCTGTTGTCTCATCTCAAGATGTTTCTGAGCCTGGAAAAGAATCTAAGAAAGATGATCATGATCTTGTTGACTGTCTTGAAGATTCTTCTTAAAATGAGACTGTGGTAGAAGCGCCACTTGATGATGATTTTTCAAGAAAGGTTCAGTCTCTAAATGATTCAGTAGAGCCTGCTCTCGATCCTATGGAAGTAGAAACTACTGAAATCCTTCAGGATCCCCCACTCTTCCTGCTGAGACTGGAGTTGGTGAGATGCGATATGATCAAGATAAGGCTGCAGCTGATGTTGTGACTGAAAATGGCTCAGCTGATATTGGGGTAAATGATGAAGTAAACGTTGATAAATGTGAAATGGGTCAAGGTTCTTCTGCGGTTGGTGTTGATAATGTGAGGTTTAATATTGAAGCTGATATCGAGCCTGATCCCTTCGTGGAAGCTAGTGTTGAACATATTGTTGCACAAAATGTTGTAACATTCCATGCAACAAGTGAGGCCTCTGGTCCAAATGAGCCTCCTTTGTCCTCCTTCATGCGCAAGGCTCGATCTGGCTCTAAGAAGCGCTCTGCTCCCTCCAGTAATGCTGAGGTTTCTCCTTCCAAGAGGTCAAAAATCTCTGCTTCATGTTCCTCTCGCTCTCCTTCATTTACTTCTTCTGATGCGTTTAGCAAAATTTTCTTCGACAAAGCTCGCAAGAACAGATGGGCATCTTACTCGGAGAGATCCTTAATTCCTGAGAAGGTTCTGAACATGTCTTCTTTTGACAATACTCAGATAGCATCTATTCTGAAGGGTCTCAGATTGTTTCATGCTGCCACCTGTTTCAGTGTCTACTATCCTGTGTTGGTGAGAGAATTTTACTGTAACTTATCCAAATCTGCTGGTGATGGGTCTTCCCGTTGGAGTTTCAGAAATTATGTTAGAGGCAAGATTATTTCATTCTCTCCTTCCACCCTGAACAAATTATTAGAATGAAAATGTCCTCAATCTGTACCTGCATTCGGAGAGTCAACTGGAGTGGAGATTGACAGACTGATTCATGTTGTGACAGCCGGAAAGTTCAAGTGTTGGCCTAAGAAATCATCTACCTTTCCCTCGTCTGCTCTTACAGCCAAGTATTTTGTTCTATACAGGATTGCCACGAGAAACTGGCTCCCTACTTCCAATGTTTCAGTGGTTACTCGGGACATGTGCAAGCTGTTGTTCTCTGCAGGCACTTCCCAGGCTTTCAATTTGGGCAGAATCATCTTTGATTCTATCTTATCTTGTGCAGAGTTATCCTCCTCTGGCACTTCTTTACCTCATGGAGCTCTCATATATATGATGCTCCTGGCTCAAAGGGTGCCCATGTCCCCGTCTGACCTTCCTTCATCATGTGACAGTATTTCTTATACGGCAAAGTCTGTGGCTAGAAAAATTGATGATATCTTTGAAGTGATACCCTCTCTTCATGGTGTTCCTTCGACACCCTCCACGTCTCAAGATGCTGAACCTTCTTCCATAGTGCCTCCTGAATTACAGACTCCTCCACTTAGTCATGCTGCTACTGCCACCTCCTCCTCAACAAGTGTGGTGGATATACAGTTCCTGGAAAATGCTATTCAGAATATTGATGATCAACTTCTGTTTCTCGAAAGCCAGCGGGTTCTTTTGAATCACCACAAGTTGTTGCTGCAGAGCAAGCTGTCCTCTCTGAGGAGTGGTCCTTCTGAGGATCACTAATATATTTTCTATGTCCTTTGTGGCTCAAAAGGGGAGAAGGTATGATATTTTAAGGTATGATATTTTGGTTTTGGTTTTGGGTTGTTTTTTGGATGACTGCTGCTGATACAATTTGTCACGAAAGTCATGGAAGTTTTACTGTATATGGGATAGTCTGAGGGGCCCCTTGTGGAGGGGAGCATGCTGCATTGTTGTTTCCGTTCTGTTCTTGTTCCTGTCTTGGTGTATGGGTGTTGCAGTTCTTGTGTTTCAGTTCTTTTGTATTGGTTTGGACACAGCAGTTTTGTTTGATTGAACAAATGTCATCCTACCTTCTTCTTCAGACTGGTCTAATTTGAATATCATACCGTGTGTTGTGCCACCAAATGACAAAAGGGGAGATTGTTAGGTTTTATCCTTGTCATTCATGAATGCAGTCTTGTCATATGTGGCACTCTGCTTATCGTCTCTTGCTCTTTACTTCCTGAAGTTTTTAGACAAGTTATCTGGGGAATGTTGGACATTTTGTTGTACATTTTGTTGCATCTGAGCCACTGCCGTATGAAGAAGAGAATCGAAGAGAATCGAATCAGTTAGGTTGTTGGATGAATTGTTGAACAGTTTGTTGTACCAGGATGTTCAACATGCTAAGTCTATTTGCATCGATTGACTGCCCAAAAGGATGTGCGACTGGCGTTCGCGTAATCTTTTATATCTCTTTCTAACTGATCAGGTATTTATGGAGGTTATTAACTGTTATAGATTTGATCGGCTGTATATCTCTTGTTACCTTATTGCAAAACAGTTAGAGAGAGATTTTCACCGGTAATATCCTGGCAACATTCCCGTGCGGATTTTCTGGGATCTCCTTCTTGTTGGAGATGTTGCGGGTATTGCAGTTGACGAACTGAATCAAGATCTGATTGCATGAGTGCTGATTGAATCGAAGATTGCGGTGCTTCTTGCTTTTAGGGTTCGGAGCAATTGGTGGCTAGGTTGCGGACTTTGTGTTAAAAGTTCTGTGAGATTACTCCGGGAGGGAGGCCGACGACTACGCACGTAGGATCAAGGGAGTTGATCTAGTCGGTGGTGCAAGGGGAGATTGCAGGCAAGGGGAGCTTGCTAAGAATACTTCACGGGGTTGATTGCGATCACCCCTCACGGTTTGTATTAAGGGAGAGGGTGTTCTTCCTTATAGAAGCGTGGTAATTAGAGTTTGTACTCTCTGATTTTCATAGTGAAGTATTCTACTTTTCTGGGCGTGGCCCCGCAGATGTAGGTGTGCGCACCGAACTGCGTTACCAAGTCTTGTGTGTCACTGTTTGCTGTGTGTTGCTCCGTTGTTCTTTAGATTCATTACTGCGTACTGAATTTCAAAAAACAATAATGTAGTAATGAAACAATGTCGGGCAATGGAACCTAACTAAACCTATATTGTTCTATTTATTCTGTATGACTGGTTAATCCATATTACGAAGTTGAGATATATTCTGTGAATTTCCTATGGGAATTATGATTTCATTTGTTTCAGGTTGGCAAATATAGCACACATTGTCTTGCAATGGACCTGGAATGTATATGTTTTTTAAGCATGCTATATATGGATTCTTGGATTCTTGATGTTTGATAATAGTCTGCATTGCACAGGCAGAGGCACCGCAGTATTTTTAAGGAAAATTTATGGCTAAATCAACTTTTGTTTATTTATACAGATGGTAGAAAACAATATGTTCACCCAATCAGCTTGAATTTTCAAGTCAGAAAGTACATTCACCACACTGAACTTCTAAAGATTTGCAGAAAACACAGTATAGGCATGCATATGAGTTTTATTATAACTACAACTTTGTTGGCTAGTTACCACTTCTCGATATCAAGCATGTACTTCTGGCTAATAGCAAGCAATAAGATTGCTAGATAAATACATGTGTGCTCTATATTTTTTGTGGCTAATATCAGGACACAAAAATCGCATCAACATTATGTCTAGCTAACCACCAAAATTTCGGAAATAAAGAATGAACAATGAGCATGAACAATTTAGACAAATGTGCAAAAAATCAAATGGAAAACAAAAACTTACCTTCAACTTAAATGGAGCAAGAAGCTGTTTAAGATTCTTAATGCTTCCTTTCATGAGATTTTGGCTCCATGTAAGCAGAGGGAGCCAAAGGGTCAAACCAGAACTCATCACCTTTTCATCTCTGATCTTAAAACTCCCCAATCTAAAAAGTTTCTCCTAAAAACAAGGCTGGGTCTTCTACCCAATCCTACCATCTTCGCTCTATAGGCACACCTTCCATATCCCACCCAACAGCACTCCAGGTTGAAGAAGAGCTGTAGAAACTAAGGACACACACAGAGAGTATCGTCATCATCAACATTGACATCAGCAGATATCTGTAATGCTTTGAGAGTTCTTGGAGAACTATATCACAACGTCGATGATCGCCTTCATATGCCGAGCATCCAACAGGCCTTCTTTCAAAAGAAGTGGTTGGAAAAGGAGATGGATATGTCTGTTGAGTTGCATGATCTATGCAATGCAATAAAGCTGAGCTGGCCATAGTTGAAGAGTGCCTTCAAAATTAATCTTCCATGATAAAGGATGGTCTGGCCATAGTTGATCTGTTGCATAAGATAGACAGAGGAAAAAAATCAAATTAATCTTACGCTTTTATGTGAGTTAGGCTTTTCAAAATTATAGTATTTTTTTCATAAACCTTAATTTGTTACGATTAAAAAATAACTTTTAACTGTAACTAAAAAAACCTAGGAATACTAAATTTTAAACCAAAAAAGAGCTCTCTAAGTCGTTTAGATATGTAAAATACAAAAATTGCCCATACATGGATTCCAGTGTCAACTTCTGTCTGCAAGCTTTTTCTGTGCACAAAGCAACTGATTCCCATACCATCGAAGTTTCTCCTTGTAAACTGAACTTGCTTCTTCAAATTTCTTAGCTTCCTCTCATCAGCCATATCTTTGTATCTGTTATGAAATGCATCTAACTTGGCCTAGGTTGAGCAAAGCTGCATTCTGAGCTTTGTCTTCTCTTTATGACTGATGTTAGTATCCTTTAATGAACAAAAAAGATTCACATCATACATGCAACTACATCAATATCATATCTAAACAAAATGGTGCCAGAAGTTGATACTGGCATATCATATATAACCAAAAGAAAAGCTTGCAGATAGAAGTTGATACTGGCATCCATATCATATCTAAACAAAACTGTGCCATATCAATAGTTTAAAAACTGCAGGTAAAGGTATGCAAACTGTAGCGGCTCGCATGATTTACATATGGTATGGAGAACTTTTACAGTAGAGTAAGCCAAATCAAAGCGCAGTTTACTAACCGACGCCATGAGCAAACTGTTGCTGGATGTATTTACTCCCGTACAGAAATCATAGAGCATTAACATGTAAGCAATTGTACAAACAGTTGGTGTGCAGAAAGTGTCACGCCCCGCTTCCCTAAAATGGGGGCGAGACGTGAAAAGGTCCGCACGAGAGGGGAGCTGTGAAGCCCCAAACCCGATAAGCGTCAATAAAACATAAGCAGGTCCCTGTAACCACAAATGGAACAACAATAATAACACTCAGAGAGACAGAAATAAAATCTCAAATCTCAGAAATTGTCCAACAATAAAGTTAAGTTCAACATCCAGAAAAGCCACCAGGCTAAAAGAAAGAGTCTAAAGGCCCAGAACAAGGCCAACAAAAGGGACAACATAACAAAGTATAGGTGCCACGCACCGACAACTAAACAGCAGTCTAAAACAAAAGGGGAAAGCTCAACGAAGACACTAGGACTGGTCCCCAGTGTCCACGTACTCTTCGCCAAACACAGGCTCGGGCTCGGCATCCGTAAACACCTCGTCCTCAACAATGAACTCAGGCTCAGGATATAACATGTGTCACCCAAAAGAGTAAAGAGGCACATGTCAGCAAGTCTAAAAAGACTTGGGCAAGGAAACTGAAAGTAAGGTAAACTAACAACCTAGAAGTTATAGTATGCATGACATGGCAGTTATGGTATGAGTGCACAAGTAAGACATGGTGAAACAATAAGTACAAGAGAACAATTTATCAGGGCATGTCAAGAGTAGCCAAGCTACTAACAATCTCAATCTTTTCACTAGTCACGTTTCACGTTGTTTGTAGATGTTTACGCCTTACAGCTGAACTGTTGGACATTCACACTGATTGGCCGCTTAAAACTACCCCAGAACCCAGAGTTTACCCCTTACAACTGAAGTTGCTGATCGGGCAGACTCCCAGTTGAATGACCGCTTAACTCTTACCCCAAGACCCACGTGTAAACAAGCCAGGGTCCCTGTACACGAGCTCAGTAAATGAGCCAGGGTTGCCCCGCACAAGAGCTCGTTTCCTGGATCACAACCCAGGAGCGTATTTCATTTGGCATAGGGGTGCACCTAGCCTCAATCATTCACAAGGTGTAGCAGAGCTACGCAATCACGGGAACACTTAAAGAATGCAATGACATGACAATTAATTTGCGTACCGTTAATGGAAATTAAACATGACATGGTAGTTGTGCAACATGATGAATGTCAGATCTAGCTTCATTGTCAAGCTAGTTCCTAAAATTGCACCTAGGTGAGTACCATTTCGTCGCCTAGTCTCTTTTACGCCTACAACAAGCAAATGGCCTAAGACATGGCCCAAAACCCTAAGTGGCAAGTTTCACTTGCCTAGCACCGAGGATGACGATCAACGAGGCCGTCACACAAATTCTAACTACGGAGATGAGATCGCTGTCATGGCAAAACAATATCAGAACAACATCCAACCTAGTTTTATTAGGGTTTCACAAAAACACAATGGGTTATGAAAACATTAAGAGATCGATTTATTACCGTATCGGAAGCGGAAGAACGATGCCGAGCAAGCACGGCAACGGAAGGAACGATCCGGGGAACCTAGGGTTCAGATCTGAAATGATGGGGAAAATATGGAGAAAATGGGGTTTTGGGGATTTTTGGGGGTTGGAGATGTCCTAGGGCATGGTGGTAGACCAAAATGGAGAGGGAAACTCCAAGGGAGGAAGGAATGGCTTGGGGAAATGTTGGAGGGTGATTTGGGGAAGAAGGAGGCTCAGGAGAATGAAAGAGGGATGAAAGAAATCGTGGGTGGGGTTTAAATAGGGAGTGCTGGCGGCTGCCCAGAAATTAGGGTTTCGACACTGATTAGTCGGTCAAAGAGCAACCACTGACCGACTAGTTTGGGAACTAGTCGGTCGGTTGACCAACGCAGACCGACTAAGTCCAAACAGTAACTCCTGTACAAAAATAGGATTTAGATTTAGTCGGTCAAAGAACAACTACTGACCGACTAGTTTCTCATCTAGTCGGTCGATGAACGTTCTTAGACCGACTAAGAATGAAAAGTACTTGGTATCAAAAATTATCATAGAGCTAGTCGGTTAAAGAACGATTGCTGACCGACTAGTTTGCAACCTAGTCGGTCGATAAATGTTCTTAGACCGACTAACAATAAACAGTAACTCCTGAATAATTAACAAAGCCCACTAGTCGGTCCATGAAGGTTTACCGACCGACTAAATCGTTATCTAGTCGGCCGGTTCCCCTTCTTGTACCGGCTAACGTGCACAAAACGTTCCGAAATGGAGCGCGAAGCTCCGGGATCGATTCCTAAGACTCCTAGGCTTGATCTAATAATAAGATATGACCGATATGAAGCCCGTCACGAATGACTTACTCCAAAATCGACGATTCTAAGGAAAAGCTAGAAAATCACGACGAAACGATCGAGTGAAAGCTACGGAGAAGAAAACCACGCATGAGGAGAAAATCCACCAAAACATATATATATAATATAATAATCCAGATACATGAAAACAAGTCGTTACAGAAATCCTGGAGACATCACCTTCCTTCTAAATTTATTTCTGCAAAAAAAATCAAAACCAACAAAAAACGAATCAGTCAAGCTGTGTAAAATTAATGTGGGGAGAATCGGTCAAGCTGTGTAAAATTAATGGGGGAAAGAGATCTACTGAAGGGGAGGTCAGGGGGAGAGAGATCTACTGAATACCCAACCTGAAATGTTAATTGTTGGCATTCATGTGAACTGTTGGCATTCATGTGAAATGTGAAAAATGTGTTATGCCAACCTGAAATTTTTTCAACCTATGTTGGGTTCCAAACTATTTTATGCCAACTGTTAATTTTCAACCTCACATGAATGCAAACTGAATTTGCAACTCTGGAAGCCAGTAGGTGCTTATGTGACCAGCCTAGCGGGGCGATCATAGGCGTAGGTAAGCACGATGGCATCGGCATCCTGGCATTCAATGATCATCTTGCTCTTATGCTCCAGCCTATAATAACAGATCACAGGATATCTTATATCTTTTGTTCGATATCCTATATTTTTTCAAGTAAAGGTTTATATGATACACTTAACCTAGCCATAATACAATAATGTCCCTCACAATTAGATACATACCTCATTTCATTAACCATTAAATCACTGTGTTCTCATGTTTCTTTCACCAATATACCAATATTTTTATCTTGCATTTCAATCTTCATAAGCGCCTTCATTGATCCATTTTGTTTCTTGAAGGAATCAATGTTAATCCTCCATGTATTGTGTTTAGCAGCTTCATCCCCTTTCTTTCAATTGATTCAATGTCAAAGTAGAAATTATTAAATGTTCTTAATTTTACCTGCTAGCTTTTTTTGCTTTGCACTTGTCTATTGGTGCATCCTAGAAAGACAATGAATGGAGAAGACACATGTACAGCTTAAGGAAATGATTACCATGCTGCAAACCTACAACGAAATGCAACTCAAATCATCATTTGCTTAAAACCATGTACAACCTCTCACTCAGTAGTTATAGGCACTACATGGATTTAACATATAAAATCCGAACAGACTAACAGCATAACAGGAATACAGAAAAGGAAAAAAAAAGCAAAAAAGCAAAGAAAAAAAAGAAAAAGTAAACAATTCTATGTAACCAACCTTGATTTTTTCCTTACCCCAATAAGTCCACATTAGATTCTAATTAATCAAATAAAAACCTACATCATAACAAAAATAACACTTGTCAATTATTCAGCCACTTCCGAATAATTAATCAATCAAAACAAAGCCTACATCAATTTCTTTCCATTACCCCTTGACTGTCCATGAGTCTCTCCCAACGGTCTTGTATAACCTCCTAGATCTAACATTTCTCATGAAGCATATGACAGACACCATGAACACAAATGTTAGAAATTTCTGAAAGTTAACAAAAATAACCCTGCTAAGATAAACAGAGATACTGAACACTAATGACCCTAGAACCCATGTGCTCACCTACTTTTTGCCCTACAAACACAGCTTTTTGCCTTGCAAACACAGCTTTTTGGCTGAGATTTTGAGGGAGAATGACATGCAAACACAAATTTTTGAGAAAGAATGATGGGGGTTTAAGAGAGAGGTTTTTGAAAGAGAATGTTTTTCCTCCTAGATTATATCTCAAATTTTTTTCTACCAATTTATTTGTATTAATCACCAAAGCCATTCAAAAATACCTCTATTTTATATCTCCATTGACTTGCCATGAATAAACCTCTGATGAGGGGCATCAAAGAAGAAGTCCGATCCCACATCCTTGGCCTAGATTTAATGAAACATTCAGGACAAACAAAATCAGATCCTAACAATTTGAAAATCAATGGTCAGAAATGATGATCATCATTTAATGAAACATTCAGAAAATGGCTATGATCAACAAATTTAATCATCAATGAAACTTCAGCAAAAACTCCGCTTTTCATAGCCATTTGCTGATCATAGCCATATCAATTTGAACAGACTTTATCTTGATATACATAAATTTCAAAAAAAATATTGAAGATCAATGGTTAGAAATGATGATTATAATTTAATGAAACATTCAGAAAATGTCTATGATCATCAAATTTGATCATCAATGAAATTAAAGCAAAAACTCAACTTTTCATAAGCATTGGATGATCATAGCAATAGCAGGTTGAACAAACTTCAACAAATTTCAGCATTTCTAACCACTCAGCAATTTGAAAAAAGAAATGATGATCATAGCATTTATAACCAAATTTAATGAAACATTCAGAACAATTTTGTTGAAACTTCAAATTTTTAACTTTGCTCAAGGGAAGAGAAGTAAGAAAAACTGTTGACTAAGGTTTCTTTGAAAAATGAGATGCGGCAACAATTTTTCTACATCATTTCTAACCACAATTTCACCATTTCTAACCATTCAAAACAAACTTCAGCAAAAGCTTCACATTTAATGCAAAAGTTTGTTCAATTTGTTGACTTTGATGATCATCAAATGGCTATGATCGCAACAAATACACGAATACACGAATCGAACCTCAGATCATCATTTCTAACAAATACACGAATACAGGAATTGAGCTTAAATCATCATTTCAGCAATTTTTCAACAATTTTTCGACAATTTTTAACAATTCAGAACACACTCAAATCATCATTTCTAACAATTTACAACAAATACACGAATCGAACCTGAATCTCAGCCTAGATCTTCTCACCCTCGAGCCCAGTTATGATCGGCTCACCAGATTCGATGAAAAGAGACAATCACCTGAGGCAAGATCATGGTTGCTTAGGGTTCCGTCGTTGAGGCGAGGTTGGAGTTGGAGGAGGGATCAAGACTGCCGCCACGTTTGGAGGTGGGATGAAGCTCTCTAGGTGAGGTTGGAGTTCACGCTGAGGGAAGCTTGCCGATCTGAATATGACAACAGACCCCCATAAATCACAGCCATGAGATCTCCTCCAACTTGCGGTTGGATTGAAATCTGATGGCCACATCAACGATCCAAGTGATTGCCACGTCAGCGATCCGTGTGCAGGCTGAGAGAATTGATAAACATCAGCGATCCGATTCAAATTTTTTATGTCACTCTATTGACTGTGGGACCTACTCCCTTCGTGGCTTCATCCTGGCCCTTCCCAGGAGTGAATCCTGGCCATTCTTGGTGACTGGGACAAAGCAATATGACTGGACTTATGACTGGGACAAAATTCAAAAAAGTCCTCTTTTATAGAATAGATATATATATATATATATATATTATAAAACAGGGATGTTATCATGGGTTTTTGGATAAGAGTTTTTGATAAGAGAAATTAGATAAAGGTTTGAATTGTATTTGGGGTATATAAATGAGGGATGTTATAATGAGATATGGATAAGAGAAATTGGATAAGAGAAATTGGATAAGAGAAATTGGATAAAGGGTTGAGTTGTATTTAGGGTATAAAAATGAGGGATGTTATATGAGTTATTGGATATGAGATAATGGATATGAGAAGTTGGATAAGAATTTGAATTGTAATTTTGAACTTTGGGGGGAAAATTCGAAATTTAAGGGGGAAACATTGGTTCACGTGTACTTCATTTTTTGGGGAAATCAAAAAGAACAAGTAGATGCTCTGATGCTCTGAAATCAAAAAAAAACCCTCTCCTCCTGGCAACGCTGGCAACCCCACCCCCTGCGCCACGGCACGATGATCTCCATGGAGGTGGTGGACGCGATGATCTCCATGTAGCTCTCCCAGATCGTACTTAAGAGGTCAAGAATCTCGCCGTCCTTCAGAAGCTCTCCCAGATCTCTGATCGCCGTCCTTCAGAAGCGGATGAGAGGGGTTTTCGTTCTCTCTCTGTTAAGTAAGGTATTTGGATACTTAAAGGCATGGAATTTGTTCATATAGGCATGTAATTTGTGATCTTTTCATATAGCCTGATCTCCATCTCCATCTTGCTCTTGGGTTTGAGATCTGTTCATATAGGCATGGAATTTGTGAATTTAGGTAATCCCTTCATTTAGGTTTGTGAATATAGGTCTGTGAATTTAGGTCTGGAATTTGTCCTCTTGGGTTTGTGGTGAAATGTGGTGAAACGCAGAGCTTGGAATCAAGGGTAATTTTGAGGTTGGTGATTCTAAATTTGAGATTGGTGATTCTAAATTTTGATTCTAAACGCAGAGGTTGGTGATTCTAAATTTTGATTCTAAACGCAGGGGTTGGTGATTCTAAATTTTGAGATGATAATTTTGCAAATTTATGTGAAGTTGTATAAACGTTAGAGACAAAATTACATTAAGAATTGGCTATAGTAAGAATTGGCTTTATCATGATTGAAGACCTTTGGCAGGAGCTGTTTTTAGTGATGAACTATGTATAATTGCCATCCTAAATGTTAGTGAAGACCTTTGAAGAATGTTAGACTAAATTTTGTCAAACATAACTTTGAAAACAATTTTGGATAGAAAAGGATAATTTGATGGATTTCCATACAATGCCAGAAAAAGGATAATTTGGATATAATGACAGAAAAATTTCCATACAAAAGGGATTTGATAGAGCAAATTTTATCTACTTTGATGTTTTATAATTTTATTTGGTGTTGTTTGGCACAGTTATGTGACCTGCACCACTGAATTTCCATGAAGATTAGCATCTGGTTTTTGGAGTAAACTTCATTTACCCAAATTTACTTCATTTACCCAAATTTACTTCATTTACCCAAATACTCAAACAATACCCAATATGAGGACCTGCTAAATTTACTGGCAACTTAAATTTACGTAACTGAAGTAAATTTAAGTAAATGAGGACCAGCAAATTTGAGGCCATGCTAAACTGAAAAACTAAAACAATACCCAAATACTGAAAAGGATAATTTGAGGACCTGCTAATATGAGTGCAGTATTTTGAGGACCTGCTAATATTTTGAGGACCTGTCCAAATTACTCAAGTGTATAGTGCAGTATTACTCAAATTTTTGAGGACCTGCTAATATTTTAGTGCTAATATTGATTTTGAGGACCTGCTAATATTTTGAGCTCAATTTTGCTTTTGACATCAAAATTAACAGTTTTTCAGTTTTGAGCAATATTACATTGTCTAATTTGGACATGCTAATTTGGACATGCTAATTTGGGTATTGTTTGAGTGAGGACCTGCATATTGATCAATATTACACCAAAATATTAGCAGGTTTTAAATTTTGCTTTCAATTTTGAGCAATATTACATCAAAAGGAGTATTGAGCTCAAAATTGGAAAGGATAGTGCAGTTTTTCAGTGCAGATTATTTTTTATTGCTCAAAATACTGCACTATAAATTGAGGACCTGCTAATTTGAAAAGGATAATTTGAGTATTGTTTGAGACTTTGAGTAATGACAACAATATAATTTGAGTATTGGTTTTGGACATGATATGCATTATAAACTTTTTGGACAGTATCTAAAATATTTTAATTTGAGTATTTGGACAGGATGTGCAGGTCCTCAATACTAAAATTTGGCCAGGATATGCATTATAAACAGTGTAATTTGAGTATTGAGTTTGAGTATTAAGTATTGAGGACAGGATATGCAGGTCCTGAATATTTTAATTTCAGTATTGACATGATCAATTAGAAAAACAATATAATTTGAGTATTGACAGGAAACTGCAAAATTAGAGTTTGAATATTGAGTATTGAGTTTTGAGTATTGAGTTTTAATTTGAGTATTTGGACGGAATATTTGGACATGATATGCATTATAAACATCAAATATTTGGACATGACCTGCATATTACCTCAATACTCACAATTTTGCAATATTTGTGGGTATATAGTGCAATATTGTGCAATTTCAGAACATTAGTGCAAATTGACCCAATTTCAGTGAGTATAGTGTAATATTGTTCTGACCCAAACTTTATAATGCAAATTGACCCATATTGTACTGCAAAATTAACAGTTAACTGAATTTTGTATTATATGTTTAAATATTTGTTCAGAACATATACTCACACTATGCTCTGATAATTGACAGGATTGTGAGTATATGTTCTCAATTTTAAGTATTTTGCTATGGGTCAATTTCAGTGGAATTGACAGAATTTGCTCTGACCTGAATGTTTTTAATAGGATTTGCAATGGCAAAATTTTTTGACTTGAGTTTAGTGAAAAATGAGTTCCAACCTGAGTATATTACCATTGCAATGAGAGTTCCAACTCACAATTTCTGATAAAATGAGTTCCAACCTGAGTATATTGCAAAAAAATTTTGCTCTGCTATTTTTGGACAGGATTTACATTTCGAATTGGATATGCATTTGGAACTGGATTGCATATCAGAGAAATTTGACAGGATATGCATCATGTCAAGAATTTCATTTGATTTCAGTTCATGTGCATTTTATTTGAATGCCAACTTCTATTTGTGTTGAATGCTAATTTGTGTTGACTCTGCCTCTCTGAAATCTTTTGAATGCCATTTTGATAAATTCTCTGTATAAATGAGTTCAATTTATGTTCTTCTGGGTGTAAATTCATTTTGATAGAATATGCAATTTCTGTTGATATGGAAATGAGTCCAATTTGTGATTTTCTTTATTCCAAGAGTTCATGGAGAAATCAGTTTTTTCTTTATTAGTAGAGTTGATATTCATAGTGGAGTTCTTGGAGAATGGGAGTTCTTGGGAATTTAGTTTTTTTTTGTTCTTAGTAAAACTACATGTTATTATTCTTACTGTCCTTTTTAAAAGAATCCAACATAGCACATGTCCAAATCCCAACATTGTTTACATCTGCAATAACATCATCCAACAAACTAGACATATTCATATTTGTTAAAACTAGACACTGAAGTTGCACTGCATATTGAGTTAAAATATTTCATATTGAGTTAATACATGATTTCAGTAATGAGTATAAATTATCTGCATATACTCAGGTTGGAACTGCATATACTAAGTTGGAATACAGGATGTCCTATTCAGTTAATATTTGTGATTGCATATACTCAGTTGCACTGCAATTTATAAACTTCCAATTTGATGTTTATAAACTTCCAATTTAATCTGGTTGCTTTTATTTCCTTCATGTTTACTGTTTTTCGATCGGTAACAGTAGCATGAGTTCTAACTCTAGCATCTCGGAAGCAGATTGGTAACTTTGGGTTAGGGTTTCCTCGATCTCATTTGAGTTTTCATTAGGCCTCCCTTATCTGCTTCACTGTGATCGAACGCACGCCATGGCGGCTGTCGTGCTTTTGCTCACCGTGAAGCAGTAAGGGAGGCCCAATGGCAAGTCCAACTTCACCCATCCTCTTCACCCCTCATCTTCAGAGTTGGAGAAATTCGTCTGCAACAATCCAAGCCACACACTCTTCTGTTACGTTTGCAACAACCAGGTTATAATTCTCAGTTTGTTTTCAGTTTATTTTCTGTTATTATCAGTTTATTTTCTCATGTTCTTCACCTCTCTTCTTGCATTCAATTAGGTTCTTCACCTATCTACTTGCATTCAATCAGGTTCTTCACTGATACTTGCATTATCTAAAGAAAAAATCCTGATTTTTCATGTTCTATTGTTCTATTTGTGCTAAAGATGGCTGATTTCAGGTTAAGGGTTGTTGGAGTTACTTTGTTTGTGTTGTTGTGAGTTGGTTGATGGCCAGACATTTGCTTGCATGTTGAGAACATTTGATCATAGTCTTATGTTGTATAATGCCCATGATGGAAATTTCTTGATTTGGTTCAAGTTTGTTTCGTAGAAATGGGTATTGCTTGGTTTCAAGTATTGATTGCTGCTTACTATTTTTTTGAGTACTATGTTTTTGAGGGGAATATTTATTGCTATTTTGTTGTGATTCACATTCATGTTTGGGTATCTCATGGGTATATTTTCCTGAGCTAAGTTCTTGATTTTTTTCCTTTTTGGTGTGAAATAAATAATCTACCACCATTTTGGAAGCTAACAAGATATCACTTGAGAGTCATAGAGCATTCTTTGGATTTCTGGTTGATAGAAAGGACTTAAGTGGCATTTTTCTCGCATGCTACTGTTGAGTTCATACTTAGGTAATATTGTGGAATGTGCGGAATTTTGGTTGAAGTTGGAAGTAGTCAATTAGAGATGTAAGCCATAGTTTTTGCTTACAAGAAGTTTTGACCCATATGAATGCTCTTTTTGGTTGAAGTGGTATTTCTGGTTGCTTACAAGAATTTTGACCCATAGTATATTTGAAATTATATGCTTTGAGTTGATTTGTTTAATTTTTTGAAATTGAACTTACCATTAAAATTTCCAATGGCAAGAACTTACAGTGTATTTCTTTAATTTGTTTAATTTAGTGTATTTGTAGAACTTACAGGTCAATTTGTTTAATTTAGAAGTTTAATATGAGTAGTGAATTTACTGGTGTTAATATGCTTACAATAACAGAATATGGTGTTAAGTCATTTGGAGCATTTGGTGTGTATGCTTACTGGTGTGTGTTGATAAGATGGTATTTACTGTTAGCAAAAAAAATTATATCTAAATTCAATTTAGTCACAATATTACATCAATAATGAGGACAAGATATCCAAATTTGGACAGGATAGTTAAGTGTGAACAGGATATGAAGTTGATATTTTCAATATTTGTGAGTATATTCATGATGATTTCAAATTTTCAATATATATTAGAAATATGCAAAAGAAGTGATTGCGAATGGAATACAAAAGAAGTGAGTATATTCACAGGTTTGTAATATATCTCAGGTTTGTGAATATACTTCATTCACAGGTTTGTGAGTAAATTCACAAATATTACAATATTTGATTTTCACAGGTTTGTGAATATACTTTCAATATACTCACTTTCAATATAGCACAGGTTTGTAATATTTGTGAAGTTGATATTTTCAATATTTGTGAATTTTCAATCAAATATTTGTGAATATACTTTCAATATACTATGAAATCTGATATATTAGAAATAGGCAATTCAAATCTGTGAATGATTTGCAATTCACAGGATATGAAGATTTTTGATACTTCAACTCAAGATATAACAGATTTCACTCATCAAATTTGAAATTGATACTTCATTCACAGATTTCACTCATCAGAGTTATATCAAATGTTTGAATGAAGTGAAATTTTTTGAATGACGTATCAATTTCCTGTGAATGAATTTGGAATCAAAAATCAGATTTGAATACTCATTGTTACTTGATACTTCATTCAAATTAATGAGTATAACTCTGATTTTTGATACTTCTTCAACTCAAGATATAACAGATTTCACTCATCAAATTTGAAATTGATACTTCATTCACAGATTTCACTCATCAAAGTTATATCAAATGTTTGAATGAAGTGAAAATTTTTGAATGACGTATCAATTTCATGTGAATGAATTTGAAATCAAAAATCAGATTTGAATACTCATTGTTACTTGATACTTCATTCAAATTAATGAGTATAATTCTGATTTTTGATACTTCATTCACAGATTTGAAATTTGAATACTCATTTGAATACTCATTTGAATACTTCATTTTCATTAATGAGTTATATCATTCAATTAGAGTTATATCATTCAAAAATCAGATTTGAAATGAGTATTCAAATTTGAAAATGAGTATTCAAATTTGAAATCAAAAATCTGTGAATGAAGTATCAAAAATCAGAGTTATATCATTCAATTTTGATGAGTGAAAATTTTTGAATTCACAGAGTTATATCAAATGTTATTCAAAGGTGATGATTTCAAATTCAACAATAATAATTCACAGTTTGAAAGGTGAATGATAATCATTCAAGTTAATGTATCATGATTTCAAATTTTGCAAATATGTTGATCAAAAACTGAGCTATCCTGATGATTTCAAATTTTCAGTTTAAAAATCAAATTTGGTACTGGATGTGTGTTGATATACTTTATATTGAATTAAAATAAATCTATATTATAAAACATGGATGTTTGCAAGAGAGCAACATTGCTAGCATGGATTTTTTGTTTGTCACGGTGACATAGTATTCATTTTCACTGTAGGTGTAATTGTAATACTTGATTTGTGCTTTCTCTTTTATTAGTAGGAAATGAAAATTAGATTGGCCGTATTGAATAAATTTTCAAAACAGTGATTAAACACTCAGCTTGAAACCTGAAGTGTATTATGAAGACGGTTTCTTTTTTCTGTATAAATTGATTTAACTATGGGTTTATCCATCATTTATGATTATAGAGCATTTTCTTTTGAAAAAATAGTTTCGAATATCAATCATTATTGTAGCACATACCCCTAATTGATCACACTGTAATGATTCAAGCTTAATTAATGCCTGAAGACTGCGACATTCTAATCAAGTGTAAGATAAAACCCTGGTAATTAGAGGATTCATGCATAAAGAAAGGAGATGATAGCCTATGCATGGCAACTGCATCTTTTTGATTTTGTGCAATGGTCATGTGAGCTTTTCAAGTAACGCCAAGTTGAATAGTGTAGTTGGGTACCTCTGGCATTCTTTAATTCTTTAATTCCATAATTTTTGGAAAAAAAATTGAACTTAATTATTTACCATAATTTTTGGGTTTTTTGTAGGAGAATAAGACACAAAACTCATCACCAGAACCATGGGCACTTAGAGAATGATGAGTCCGGGCACCCAGTAAGTAATTTAATTTGAGTCTTGAAAGTTAAAGATTAATGCTTTGTTACCAATTTTCTGACTAATGGGGTTCGCTTGAATTCTTTTGTTTGTAGTTGCCAGAGAAGACATACGAAAGCTTCGGTTTTTGCTGCCATTTCCAATGCTAGCTTACCATCTCTATTTGGCATGAATTCGTCATTCATTAGACTGAGTTTTAAATGATCAAGAGTGCAAAACTTCAATTTTCCTAATTTGTGAATGTGTTTGGTTGTACAGTGGAAAAAAAGTCCGAGAAAAAGGTATCACATTTTCACCATAGCAGCGATTTGTTCCTCCCAAATGAGAGGAAAAATATGATAACATCTACTGCTTGCTGGATGGCAAATGGATACTGTTTTTGCAGGTCTATATTTTGTTTCATATTGGGTGAGTTTATCGTTGCTTTTATTCTATTATTGCTGTGGTTTTATTATAAAGGACTTTAATTTGTGTGACTATATGATTCAAATTGCAGATATTTGTAATGTGGTTAGACTTTGTGACTTGCATCACCATGGACACGAGGACTAGCTTCCTTGGTATTGCAGCATGGTGAGAAATTGGGAAGAACTTGATTGTCTAATTCATAGAGAAAATTTGATGTGTATGCACTCTCAAATCTTATGTTTTTCTTTAATCATGGGGATGACGTATAAATGGTTTCTTTGGACATAGCTGAGAAGAAGATCGCAGTGCATTCTGTTCGAATTGTGGGTCCATTGTTGGGATTAATTGAAGGCTGAAGTTCGAATTGTAAGTGTCATTTTTTGGGATATTGTTTCTTTTAGACATTGGATTTGAAATTTTTTATAATGCATTCTATTTTGGCCGTCTAATTAAGGTTTTAGATTACTTTAATATTTTCAGATAGAACCCAGATCACATTTTTTCACATCTTACTTCATTCTGAAACTTGGAACATGGATCCGAGAACAAATTTTCTGCAAGTAATTCCCTGCAAGTAATTCCCTACCAATATTTATTCTATCATGGGTAAATAATGTTTATTCTGAGAAAAATATATTGGGATATTGCAAAATATTGGTTCTTGCAAAATATCTAACAACCTTAAGTGCAAAATATCTAGAAAAATATTTCCCTTCTCCTTGAAAATATTGGTCTATGCTGGGAAAAAACTAGAAGTGTAGAAAAGAAGAACCGAGCACTTTTCCATTATTTTTCCAGAAAAACAACTACAATATTCCAAGATTATTGAAGAGAATAAAGTACTTATTATGTGGTAAGAGAAATTAGAACCATGTGTGCAAGATAAGTGACTCCATATGGACATTGTTTGCTACATGCATCATTTACAGGCGATTTCTGTACGTGATGTTTGTAGTGCTGAGATGTGTATTATTATTTTTGATTTTAGATGAATCGAAAATGTTGTTGTTTCAGGTTTTTTTTGAAAGAGACAACAAAGCAAGGAGCCTTCTACTGAATGTGTCACCTTTGCTTAGACCTAGGGGTTATTTCTTTGTTATTAATCTGGATTCCACTACCATATGTTTTGTACTTAAGGTTGTTAGATATTGTTTATTCTTGCAATCTTTGGATGCATTATAGTTTGGAGTTAATATTCTGCTTTATGGATGTCATGTACACTTAGGATGGAGTTCATATTTTTCTTTATGAATGCCATGCACACTTATAATGTTTGCTGCAATAATTCAGTTAGGATGAAAGAGAAGGAACAGAACTGTACATTTCTATAAATTTTTAGTTTTGTTTAAGACATCTGGGCCAGATTGATGCCTCCATTAGTACAAACAGTAGTTTTACCCATGGATAGTTTAACAAATTAAATCGAAAATAATTCTATCAATAGGTGAAGGAATCAAACTTGTGGGTCTCTAGCATCCAACAAATAAAATAAGATCATGGCCCCTTTGTTCTTAATCTAAACAATCAATATGATCTCGATTTGCAATTCCATGATATTATCAAAAACATGGATTTAAAATCATATTGATATTTCAAATTTCTGTTGGGAATAGAAAACACATGATGATGTAGTAAAGCTTTTGAGACTCCATTCCAAGAAGGGAAATCAGTCGAAGAGTACTCACATATAGACAAGAATTGACAATTAACAACTTATATCATAGACCAATGTTGTGTCTTAAATCATTTCTTTTGTTAATTTCTAGATTAAGGCTTATTTTTTAATTTAATTTATTTAATTTTTTTGATTAATAAACTGTTAAGTGGATGCCTGCAAATTGGAGTGAACAGAATGGAACTAAGGTTAAAGAATCACGCCTTTAAAACTATTCATAAGTTATCTCCATATCTTGAAATGTGATTTATTATTCATTTCAACATTGCAGAGGAAAAAAGGTGAAAGATTAATTTTGTTAAAATAAGTGCTTATATCAAGATTTTAAACATTACATTTGTCAAAAAAAGGTATATAGTCCATAGATTCTTTGTAAATTGAAATTTTCTACTGCACATGAAACTTACAAATAAAATGCCACCGTTTTTAATTTGTAGACCAGAGTATAGTGAATTTGAATCAACATTATGGTTAAGCGCATAAGAATTTTCTTCTGGAATATTAAGCACATTGCAGTTACATGATTTTAGTCACAAAATGTGCTCACCTTATCAAAAAGAAGTACATTATGTTAAATTAGAATGAAAATATCTTGATAGATAAAGTTACATATGGTACATAACATCTTCTTTTTCAAAGGAGGTATCTTTCGACTCGAGTTCTTATGTATCTGATACTTTTGTAGTATACCTTTGATGCAAATTTTCTGGGAAGTGCATTGCTTAATTTTTTTCTCAGAAAGTAATAAAATTAAACAAGTAATTTGCTTCATGTTTGATGCATCGATCGTGGTACATTCTGATAGAACAACGTGAAAGCTTTTATATCCTGCTTCCCACAATTATCGTTTTAGATTTCTTGATAGTTCAAAGTGTTAGAACTCAATCAGAAATAGGTAGACTTATGTGTCGTGATCAGTAATGACCAGGTTTTTACTACTGGGTCCATTCCCACAAGTAACTCTTACCTTTCAAGTATCACTTTTATGGAAAGTAGGATTATTACGGTAGAATGCTCCGCTTTGATCTACTGGGAATAAATTCTAATTTGAATAGTTGCCTACATTATGCCTAAATATGAATGCATTCTTTTCTATAAACTCTGGACTCTATATTAGCTTCGGAGAATTATGTATGATAATTCCCTCCTTCATGAGTTTATATAACTCCATGCATAATTAGTTTTCTTTGAGTCAATCTGGTTGAAGATCTTATGCCAACCTCACTCTTGACAATATTTTCTAACAACTCATATGGTTGGAATGTTGCCAATTTGATACTTGAGAGTAAAACTAGAAGACTTGACATCCCATTGTTAAACTTTTCTTTGGCTGATTGCATGAGATGAATCAATTATGTATGGTTTCCCTTGAGCCAAGTTATCTTCATAATTTCTGGTAAGGGAATTTGCAAACCTTAAATTTTGGATGATAGTTTGCAAAAAATTTGGTGGAAAACACTAAAATTGTGGGGGAACTGAATCTTGCTGGAACTAAATACATGTATAAAGTATTTGGTTATTAGTAAATGCACTTAACTGCAATGCTTTACTACATGCTTATGATCATTTGGTATTTGCCACGATTTACTACATGCTTTACTATGTTTCATGTGCCTTTGTGGATATGAATGTTGCTACTATAAAATTGAGGTCTTTGGAACTATGAAAATAATAAGAGATTTTTGTATTTGTCACGAAGGATGCAGATTACAGCAGACACAAATATCTAATGTTACAAGGTTACATGAAAACTACTTAAACTTCTTACATGGAACGATGAGTGCAAAATGAAATGCCTTTTCCTTTGGGTGTTATTATTGAGTAGGAAATAAAATTGTGTTGGGTACATATTACTACAACCATTTGATGGTTGAGTGAATTTCATTATATCGACTGGTCGTTGGCGCCTACCTTTGGCCAATACATTATCCATCTACTTGAAGAGCTCTACCTTTAGCAACAGGGTGTGAATGTTTGGTTACCACACACATAAATATCTGGAACACTTTGAAAAATTACCTAATCCTTTCAAGTAAAAGCAGATTTTAGAAAACAATGTTTGGAATTAGGATCCTGCCTTCTCTCAGATTGTATAATCCTTTCAAGTAAAAGTAGTGTACCAACTATTCAAATGTGTGCCTGCAAAATTCAAAATTATAGAGCCAAAATTCTACATCACAATGTAGGCTCAAGAAAATTAAGGTTATAGATCCTTGATCATGTCTAATCAATGAAGTTTTCGATTGGATGGTAAAAAACAGAACAAATTTATTTTCTTCAGTTCCAATAGATAATCCATACTCAAACTCTTCTAAAACAATTTTTCTTTGGTTCTTCTTGACTCCTTCATGTCTTTAAATAGATTTTGAATTATTAATTCTTACTAAAGATGCACACTTGGTTTTCTATCCAGAAAAAGGGCTTAAACATGAAAATATATGTGAAGAATGCCAATGTATCCTTGACATCTTATCTTATTTTTTTAGAATTTCTACCATGTCTTATCATGTTGTTCTTATTGAATTTACCAGTTTCAGTTCCATTATCACCATTTAAGTGGTGTTATCAGTTACACCATTGATGTGACTCTACCCAGTCCTCCACCATCAAAGCCACCCACACACACCAGGACGTGATTTTAATCACTATACAGATAACAATATTTGTGGTACAGGTTTTAAAGGATTGCAATTTTTTGGTTTAAATTTTTAATAGTGTCATCTACTTCAACTTCTTCAAAGCCATGGGTTTAAGAATTTTAGACAGATTTCATGGGATCGGGGTTTGCAAGAGAAGATAAAAATGGTCCCGACTAATCTGCAAGAGAAGGGTTACTATGGAAACAAGGTATTTTACTACAAATAAAATTAGGATTTATTTGCATTGGTTTATTTATGGTAGGTTCCTGCATTAAAGCATAATAATCAAGTCAGGGGGATAGCCTGGATTTGGTCAAGTTTATTGACTCGACTGAATAGTAAATGGAAGCCAGAGATTAAGGTTTAGATTTAGATTCTAAGATTTTGACTTCTATTTTTATCCTTAAATTGATGTGTAGGAACTAACAATAGAATCAAGATATGTCTCTAGAGAGAATGGATGTTCGCTTGGATTCTCAGTCATTTTTTGTTATGGCATATCACGAACTGACTTTATGATTTCCAGATTATGCACCTAAGTATCTATAATAGATCCGACATGTAGTGTAGTATCACAATATGATGATAATGATGATATTAAGGCTGGTGAGGGTTTTTGTAATTGCATAAATCATGATTGTTATGCTTATGCTTGAAGCAATAATCCATTGGTTATCTACAAATCAAGTGATCATTGCAAGTGCCTTTAGTTATCAGAAATTATACAAAATAGCATACATCAATCTTGCATTTGTGTCAAAGAGCCCAAATACTGATAGTATAGATATACTATGGTACATTTGTCATTTAATATGAATAATTTCAATCCTGAATATCACAGTCCATCACAGGCTCCAAGAATTATACATGTTAGCATCTATTTATACAACTTGGTCTTTCTCACAGCCCCAATCGAAAGAAGGGAAGCACTATATCTATTAAGTAGGTTGGATAAAATCATGTTCTTTTCTTCTTCTTTTTCTTACTCAAATTTACAATATAAGTAAAATTTGAGTATAACTAAAATTTTTGGAGAACTAAAAAACAATTATTTCACTTTAATTATTACCTTTCTTTTAAATTTAGGAGATCCAAAATTTTGATGGAAAATATTTTAAATGACCCGTCCTCTAAGGGCACGGGATATGACTAAAATTTTGAGGTTGGAATAATTTAAATGTATGGTTGAACTTAATTTTGTGGGACACTAAAATTTTAGGGGAACTAAAAACAATAGTGCCATTTAATTATTGTTATTCGTTTAAAATTAGTGAATCTAAGATTTTTAGGGGGAATATTTTAAATGAATCGTGTCTTAGGGCACACATTAAATCGGGAGGAAACTAAATTTTGGGAGGAACAAAAATTTTTGGGGAACTAAACTCTATGCGAGAAGTAATTTCAGAGGAACCAAAATTTATGAGAGAACTAAATATCAATTATTGTGCTTTAATATTGGGGAAGTAAGAATTTGGAGGGAATGTCCTAAATGAACTGTGCCCTATGGGCACGGGTTATGACTATCTATTATATAAAAGACGGATGTTATCAAGAGAAATTGATAAGAGAATTTGGACATGAGAAATTGGATAAGAGAATTTGGATATCTATTATATAAAACAGGGAAATTGAATAAGAGAAAATATAAGAGATGAGATTTTGAGGGATAAAAGAGGAGGTGGGGAATTTTGCACATACAACCCCGGTTTTTGTATTTTTGCTTATGGACGCTCCCTACACACACACCCACACTTTTTATTCTCACCCCTTCCGACCATTTTTTTTCAGTTCTATGAAGATTTTGAATCTTATCCTACTAGGACAAAGCTTTGTCCTACGTGGCAAGTTTGTCCTTGGTGGTAATGACAATTATGGGGGGACTTAAATTTTGGGGGAAAACTTAAATTTGTGGGGAAACTTGAAATTTTGTGGGAAAACTTGAAATTTGGGGGAACTTGAAATTTGTGGGGGAGAAACACTCAGCCATTAAATAAACTGTGCCCTATGGGCACGGGTAATGACTAGTATATATATATATCCCCATAGATATATCTCTCTCCCCAAATGCATATGTATGATAAACATGATTTACATAATGCATATATATATATATATATATATATATATATATATATATATATATATATATATATATATATACTAGTCATTACCCGTGCCCATTGGGCACGGTTTATTTAATGGCTGAGTTTTTTCCCAACACAAATTTCAAGTTCCCCCAAATTTCAAGTTTTCCCACAAAATTTCAAGTTTCCGCCCAAAATTAAGTTTTCCCCCAAAATTTAAGTCTCTCCAAAATTGTCATTGCCACCTAGGACAAACTTGCCACGTAGGACAAAGCTTTGTTCTAGTAGGATAAGATTCAAAAATCTTCAAAAGACTAAGAAAATGGTCGGAAGGGGGAGAATAAAATTTGTAGGTGTTTATATAATAGATATCCAATTTCTCTTATCCAATTTCTCATGTCCAATTCTCTTATCCAATTTCTCTTGATAACATCCCTATTTTATATAATAGATATCAAAATTTTCTTATCTGTTGTGAACGGTTATTTAACCGTAGTTGGGTGAGATTCTGGGCTATCCTAGAGATAGGCCCATATCATTGTAAGCTCATATCTGTATTCCCCCAATTGCCTATAAATAAAGAGCTGGGGGCTCCTCCCCCAGTAGTTGATTCATAACACGTTATCAGCACGACTCTAAAAAAAATTTTTTCCACAAAATTTTCTTTCCGTTCGTTGCGAAGGCGAAGGCAAAGGCGAGACGGGAGATCCACGAGCGCGGTGCAAGGCTTCCTCCTTCAAGGGTCGTCATCCGCGTAGGGCTTCGAGCAACCGTCGCTATATCCGGAGGACGGATATAGAGGTAAAAACACTAAAAACGATATTTTTAATCATACGTATGATTACCCCTCCCCTAGATCTCGCAAGATCGATATGGGGATTATTTGTCGCCTTGAAAATGACGGACTTTTCATCCCAAAAACTCAATTTTTAGGGTCAAAACCCTAATTTTGATCCTGCCGGCGGCTAGCCGTCGCCGAAAACCCCCCCACCTCGTCGGAAACCCCCCAGGGGGCGGAGGCCCCCGTGGCCGCCTCCCCCTGCAGGGGGGCGGCCCCCTTTGGCCGCCGCCCCTGCAGGGGGCGGCGGCCCCCGTGGCCGCCTCCCCCTGCAGGGGGGGCGGCCCCCTTTGGCCGCCGCCCCTGCAGGGGGCGGCGGCCCCCCTTGGCCGCCTCCCCCTGCAGGGGGGCGGCCCCGGCCGCTCCCCCCTGCAGGGGGGCGGCCTCCGCGGCCGCTCCCCCCTGCAGGGGGGGCGGCCCCCACCGCCCCCCTGCAGGGGGCGGCAGCCCGGCGGCCGCTCCCCCTGCAGGGGGCGGCGCCGGCGCCGGCCCCCCAACATGAAACCCTAAAAAAACAAACAAACCAGATCTGTTGGCCGGAAGCCCACAGCAGATCTGTGGGCTTCAGGCCCACAGAATTAAAAAAACCAGATCTGTGGGCCTGAAGCCCACAGCAGATCTGTGGGCTTCAGGCCCACAGAATTCAAAAAAAAATTCAGAGTATGTGGGCCTGAAGCCCACAGACCTGTTGTGGGCTTCAGGCCCACAGATTTCAAAAAAAAAGAAAAGCCTATGGGCCTGAAGCCCATAGGCCGACTGCGGGCTTCAGACCCGCATGCTGTTTTATCTGGAAAAAAAATTGGGGGAGGCAAAGGCTATTAACAAGCCTTAAAAGGCAACTTGCTAGCCTATAAATATTAATTTAAAAGGGGGATTTAAGGGCAAAATATTCATGAAAAATCATGGTAAATTACGGGACAAATATCGGACAGGCGAGGACTTTTTGGGGATTCTTGGGGGGGCTTTTCGGATGATGAGGGAAACCTTTTCCACTTACAAAGAAAATGTTTATTTTGGGCTCTTAATCCATTTAATTGATTAAACCCATTTACTTTACAACCTTTGCATTGTACTGATTTTTTCTACAAAAATCATATTTACATGCTTTGCATCTGTGGTATATTCTGTTGGATATTATATGCGTGGTTGTGCATTGTATTTAAAACTTAACAATTAGGAAGATCCTGCGACCGCTCTGCCGTTAGTAACCTAACCTAACGATGTATGACGTTGCCCGGTGGTCCAATAATTATTAAGTGTTTAAATTATTTATCCATCTCTGCGAATATTAAATGCATGTGATGCCTGTGATGAAAATGTCTGATGAAAATGTTGATGAGCACAATATTTCTGCATGAATTGCTAAATGTGGTTTTTGGATCGGCCGTTTAGTCCCACAGTTTATTTCCCGCACTTTTCTTTTATTTTTGAGAGAAATTGTAGTGAGGAATTTATGTAAATGTCAAAGAAAGAAGACCAACTTCCATGGAGACGGAGGCCACACTTGAAGATGGAGATATCATTTGGGACCTGTTACGCCTATTTGACCGAGGCCCATAAAGCACGAGCCCAAGAGCCTGACTACTGGCCAAAAGCCCATCTGCGTCCTCAAAGCCCATTCGACAAAGGCCCTGCAAGGGACCTCCTCGAACGTTGATCTGACCCAGCCCCAATAACCCGTTGGTCGCTCGCCCACTCCTGCGAAAACCACTCCCCCAAACGCGCGACCACTAAATAGCGATAATGGGGAGGTGCTGGCATGGCGGAGAGAGCGGCGGCGAGGGGGGACCGATGGGGCACGATCAGTGGCGAGCGTGGGACGTGGGCCGAAGGCAATCAAGCAAGAGCTCTATAAAAGGGCCAGGAAGACGACGAAGAAAAGGACCGCATCTCAGGTAATAAAACCTAAGGTACTCCATCAACGACCTCGTTCCCCCAATTCATCTCCTTCCTCCCCCGCTCACGCCGAGAGACGCCGTTACGATCTCCTCACGAGTCGGACCGTCTCCGCCGGGCCCCCCTTTCTCAGATCTCTATCTGACTTAGGCATCGGAGGGGATTTGGCCGGAACCAAGGTCCGGCCCCCTGACGAGTGTTCTCGTCTGCGCAGGTGGACAGCAGATCAACGGGCCGAGGCTACCCCTCGCCCCTCTCCGATCACTCGATCAACCGGACAGTGAGGCTTCCCCTCACCGTCAGCCTGTCGTGGCCGAGCACGTCCTGCCGAGGCCGAGCGTCCTAATCGGGTCCGAGACTCTCCCTCGCCACCCGTCGGCCGTACATCTACCCGGGCGACTGAGGCTACCCCTCGTCCCCCTACCAGCCGAGGCCGAGCACACCTGTCCGAGGCCGAGCGTCTCAACCAGGGCCGAGGCTTCCCCTCGCCCCTTCTACACCGATTCGAAGCCCCCGAGGGACCCGAAGCGGGCCCCTTGACCACGTTGACCGGGTTCTCCGCGGTCAACGCTTTGTAGTGAGAAAACACTCTGAAACATCTGGCGCCGTCTGTGGGAACCAAAGATCATCCCACGAAGCAGAAAACCACACCAACAATGGCACGAGCCAGCAATGGAAGGAAGCGCATGACCCCCATCCCGGAGGAGGAGAATGGCGCATCCAATGGCAACCCCGAGGACACGCACGTCGACAGCCACCCCGCCCACTCAATCGAAGAGACCGGCGGCTCAGAACTAGCCACACAGGGAGAGCTCCGTGCCCTGGCTCAGGAGACCAACGCGAGCCTCCAGACGTTGGTCGCGACGGTACAGCAGCTTGTCGGCCCCGCGCCGACCGACGGGGGCGCGTTGAACGATAGCCACCGATGGGCGGGGGGTCCCCCGCACTTACGGTCCGCGGTGGTCGACGACCACGGGACCCGGAAACCGAACGCAGAGCGTCGGTTCACGCGGTCCGGCTCCCGTCAGGCGAGGTCACGTGCCTCCTCGCCCTATCGCGAAAGGAGCCGGAGAGAGACTGAAGGGACGAACGGCGAATCGATGACGGCATCGTCTCGTCGATCACGGTCGTCCCACCGCAGGAGAAGCGAACGACACCACTCGAGAGACCGATCACGGCGGAGCAGGAGCTCCCGCAGGAGGAGTCGGGAGCGTCGGGTCAGCCCGACCCCCAGCGTGGCGAAGGCTGTGGAGCCGGCCCCACCGGCGCTGGTGCTACCTCCACCCCCACTCGAGCCGGAAACAGGCGAATACCGCATCCCTGGAGGCATCCACGGGGACCGGTGTCCCTTATCGCGGAGAATAACCGACGCCCGGGTCCCCTCTCGATTCAGGATCCCGGTGCTGGGAAAGTACGACGGAATAGGAGACCCGGCACACCACGTGATGGATTACGAGGGGGACATGGCCTTCCAGGGAGCTGACGATGACCTGCTCTGCCGGGGCTTCTATTCAACTCTCAGGGGAGCGGCGAGGATCTGGTACCACAGCCTGCCCGGTCGCTCCATCGACAGTTTCGAGCAACTCGCCCAGTTGTTCTGCAAGCAGTTCATGGCGGGGAGGCTGATCAAACCTGGTCCCGAACATCTGTTCAACATAGTGCAAGGCCCGGCCGAGCCACTCCGACAGTTCATGCGCCGCTTCAATGCGGAAAGGCTGAACGTGAACAACCCACCCGACCTGGTGGTCCAGACGGCTCTTAAGAAAGGGCTTCGCCACAGGGGCCTCAAGAAGTCCCTACACACCGACCCCCCCGAAGGACCTCCCCGGGATCATGGCAAGGGCCGAACGCTTCATGCTGACTGAGGAGGCCTTGGCCGAGGATGCAGGAAAAACCGCTCGAGGGACCAAGCGTGGCGACGACGGACGAGCTAGCCCCGAAGGGTACCGGACCGAGAAGAGGCAGAGGAACAGGCAGCGGGGAGAAAGCATGAGGGATACCACCCCAGACGCCATTCTCGCCCAAGTACAGAAGGAAGAGCGAGCTGATCGCCCTCCACCGAAGGCTAAAAGAGGCGGGAAGAACCGGGAGAAGTACTGTAAGTACCATAAGGACGATGGCCATGACACGGAAGATTGCTGGCATCTGAAGAAAGACATTGAGAAGCTGATGAGCCGAGGGCACGCCAGGAATCAGGCCGACGAGCCGGCCTACGGAGAAGGGACCTCCACGCAGCCAGACAAGGGGAAGAAGATCAACACCCTCCAAGGCCCCCTCCGCATCATAGAGTAAGCAGGCAACGTCTCTCCCCCCGGTGGCAGCCTAATATGAGGGAGTTATCTAGTTTTACATCCCTCTGCTTAAGCTTCATTTCCCTTTTTCCGTTTCCTCCAAATGTACCGGTCCGACAGGACTCATGAGAGTACAAACGCATTCTTTTTATTGTCTTTACTTAAAATCCCTACGGAGTCGACATGTCGCCAATAATGCAAAAGGCCGGGGACCACCGCCTCACTGGAGGAGGAAGAGGAGCTTTGCCCTCGCCGACCGTCTCCGGCACTCATAAGTCTGGGGCGATTCCCCCAGCGGACGCGGATGCCGACCGGTCCTAAGCCGAGGAGCTTTGCCCTCGCCGACCGACTCCAGTGCTCATAAGTCTGGGGGCAATTCCCCCAGCAGGCACGGACGCCGACCGGTCCTAAGCCGAGGAGCTTTGCCCTCGCCGACCGACTCCAGTGCTCATAAGTCTGGGGGCAATTCCCCCAGCAGGCACGGACGCCGACCGGTCCTAAGCCGAGGAGCTTTGCCCTCGCCGACCGACTCCAGAGCTCATAAGTCTGGGGGCGATTCCCCCAGCAGGCACGAACGCCAACCGGTCCTAAGCCGAGGAGCTTTGCCTTCGCCGACCGAATCTAGTGCTCATAAGTCTGGGGCAATTCCCCCAGCAGGCACGGACGCCGACCGGTCCCAAGCCGAGGAGCTCTGCCCTCGCTGACCGACCCCTGCGCTCATAAGTCGGGGTAGAATCCCCAACGCCAGTTTCGTCCATTCCCAAGCCAAGAACAAGGCGACAACGCAAAGCACACAAGAAATCCAAGTAAGTCGATTTCGTTTATAATAGTTAAACCGAGTACAAAAATGCGTCTTATTTACAGGGGATCAAAGCGAAGGAAACACCCTACAAACAATCTACTCACGACAAATGACAGAGTTCGACACCGACAAAGCAAAATTGGTTGACAAAAGACCCGGAGTAGGTGACCCAAGCAAACGGCCATGCAACCAGCAATTGTTGGCCGCGGGTCTGAAGGAGATGGCCAGGGATCCATTTCAAGTAGACTGGCCCAAAGCGAAGCGGATGTTTAAAAATTTTGGGGATAAGGCCAGGAGGGACGGCTTAGGGGGCCCGAGCTCGAGAGGACACATCCTCGGGCACTTCGCCCTGCTCGGAGCGAGGGGACTCGGCTGGCGGAGGGGCTTCCCGAACGCGCTCCGCACAGTCCCGGAAGGAAGACTGGACGACTTCGACGATCCGGGGGGCGATGATGTCTACATACTTACCGAAGGCCTCCCGGAGAACCTCGAAGATCTTCTTCCCCAGGGTCTCGACGACGCCTTTCTCCACCTCCTCCGCGAGCCGCGCCACCTGGCGCCGATCAGACAACTCCCTCTGAAGTTCCTCCCTCTCCAGGCGGAACGACTCCACCGCTTCCTCAGCCGACTGACGAGCATCCCCCAGCTTTCCCTCGAGGTCACCCACTTGTCCCTCCAACGCAGCCACACAGAGGGTGAGGCACCGAGACTCCATCATGGCCACCTCGGCCGCCCCGGCCCGCTCCTGAGCCCTCATGGAGGACTCCTCCAGCTCCCTCAAGCGGACGGCTCGGCACTGCAACTCCACAGCGAGCGCTGAACCCTGAAGAGACGAGACATGGGCTAAGAAGAGGATAAAGAGAAAGAGAGGATAGCAAGATAACCGAACCTGTTGAAGGATCCAGACCAAGGAATCCGACATCTTGTCGGCCGGGATCTTCTTGAGGAGGCTGCGGTCCCGGGGAGGGACGGAGACCTCGGCAACCTGCTGGGCCACGGCTCGGTCAGCAAACATCGAACTCCCAGGGACGACGATCGAAGCCAAGTCGCTCGCCAACAAGGCCCCGACCCCTGGTGATACGGGCGAAGACGCTGCGAGGGGTGTGGCTGGCAAAGCTGTCGAAGGATCCTCGGCGGTCGCTACGGGAAGCGCCGAACCTGCCGGACCGGAGGGATCTACGTCCTCCTTCCTCTTCTTTCCACCGTGGGGCTCCGAAGGCGCCGGAGGGGAACGCTTCCGCCTCGCACCGTCCTCGCCCCCCGGAAGGGGATCGCCAGAAGAAGAGGCGGGAGGCACGGCCACCACCTTACCCACGGAAGGCTCGGCTCGGCGCACTTCCTCCTCGACGGTCCTCCGAGGCGCCCTTCCCGAGGTACTACCTCGGCTCCGAGTGGCTCCACGACGGATCAGCTCGTCGACGTCACGAACGAATTCGCGGCCGGCCATCCCTGCAAAGGAGACCGAAATCAGGATGAGTCATAGGGCGATCCGGGGATGAAAAAGCGACCTACCCGGAGACCACAAGACGGCCTTCAGGAGTAGATCGTCAAGCAAAGACCAGATGGAATTCATTTCCAAAGGAAGAGCCAACAGAAGCGCAGCGGCTGCCCGGTCGGTGTCTGAGAGAACTAACGACGGGCGAGGATGGACAGAACTGCCCCAGCTTGTTAGAATCTGGGCCTCACCCAAGAAGACCACGAAAACATAATCCAAGTTCCAATCCCCTGACCAGCGGGGTAACCCGATTAGGCATTCCCTCCGGGAACGAGCTCGGAGTAGCAGCCATGACCCTGGACCGACCGTCTGGACCTGGTAAAAATGGAAGAGAAGGGGAAGAGTCGGCTCCAGACCACGGGTATAGCAGAGCGTTACGAAGCCCGTCAGTACCGCGATCGAACACGGGGCTAACTGACACAGGGACACTGTGAAATGTTCCATGACCTGGATGAAGAAAGGATGGAGCGGGAAGCGAAGACCCAGGCGGAACATCTCGACGTAGGCGCCGACCTCATTGCCCCTCGGAAGGCAAACCCGCTCGTCGACAAATGGAACCCGAACCTCGTATGGAAAGCAGAGATATCTTTCCCGGATCTCCGCGGCCACCGAAGGAGGGGTCCTCGACGGCGTGCGGAGGACAACCGGGGGCACATTAAGCCGTACGGCGGCCGACGCCACGTCGTCACGGGCGTAGTCTGGAAAAAGTTTCTCCTTCCCCTTATCCTGAAGAGAACGACTCCCGGCGGGGGAACCTGATCCCCCTAGCCGGGGCTCACCCCGCCTGGACTCCGAAGGATCCCTTGCCCTTCGACCAGAACCGCCTATCCTAAGGGCAGCCATAAGGTGAAAGCGAGAGAGAAATTACCTTTTTCGACTAGTCTGAAGAAGGCAAGGAAGCGAAGGCGGCAGGAAACTCCGAGTTGTGGAAAGCTTTGAATGCCGGGAGAAGCAAGAGAGAAATGAAGATCAACGCGGCTGAGGATTTTAAATACCGGGCGCAGGGGTGAATTCGAAGCGGCTGACAAGTACGCACAGCGGGCTTCGAATGACTGGCGGCGTTTTGAAACCAGCGCCAGTCGAAGTCCAATCGATCCGCCTCATCATGACCCCCATTTATGGCCTCGCCTCAATTGAAGCGCCGCTCGGAATCTCAGGAGACACAACGGGCGATCTGGGCGAGCCGAGGCTGATCGACCCCACCAATGGCGGCTCACGAACCCTTCGGCTTCTCGAACTCAAGGCGACTCCGCGAGCGGCGGGGATAGGCTTGCCGCTACACGTGGCAGCATCCGAAGGCCGACGGCGCTTCGTGACCCGCGCCTTAAAAGTACCGAACGGGCCAACTCATGATGACGACTAATAAATGAGTCGGCATCGACTGGCGAGCTCGTCAAAAACGGCAGAGGTCACATCGGCCGAGCCGAACCGGCCGAGGCCGATCAACCCGACCGATGGGGGCAATTGTTACGCCTATTTGACCGAGGCCCATAAAGCACGAGCCCAAGAGCCTGACTACTGGCCAAAAGCCCATCTGCGTCCTCAAAGCCCATTCGACAAAGGCCCTGCAAGGGACCTCCTCGAACGTTGATCTGACCCAGCCCCAATAACCCGTTGGTCGCTCGCCCACTCCTGCGAAAACCACTCCCCCGGACGCGCGACCACTAAATAGCGATAATGGGGAGGTGCTGGCATGGCGGAGAGAGCGGCGGCGAGGGGGGACCGATGGGGCACGATCAGTGGCGAGCGTGGGACGTGGGCCGAAGGCAATCAAGCAAGAGCTCTATAAAAGGGCCAGGAAGACGACGAAGAAAAGGACCGCATCTCAGGTAATAAAACCTAAGGTACTCCATCAACGACCTCGTTCCCCCAATTCATCTCCTTCCTCCCCCGCTCGCGCCGAGAGACGCCGTTACGATCTCCTCACGAGTCGGACCGTCTCCGCCGGGCCCCCCTTTCTCAGATCTCTATCTGACTTAGGCATCGGAGGGGATTTGGCCGGAACCAAGGTCCGGCCCCCTGACGAGTGTTCTCGTCTGCGCAGGTGGACAGCAGATCAACGGGCCGAGGCTACCCCTCGCCCCTCTCCGACCACTCGATCAACCGGACAGTGAGGCTTCCCCTCACCGTCAGCCTGTCGTGGCCGAGCACGTCCTGCCGAGGCCGAGCGTCCTAATCGGGTCCGAGACTCTCCCTCGCCACCCGTCGGCCGTACATCTACCCGGGCGACTGAGGCTACCCCTCGTCCCCCTACCAGCCGAGGCCGAGCACACCTGTCTGAGGCCGAGCGTCTCAACCAGGGCCGAGGCTTCCCCTCGCCCCTTCTACACCGATTCGAAGCCCCCGAGGGACCCGAAGCGGGCCCCTTGACCACGTTGACCGGGTTCTCCGCGGTCAACGCTTTGTAGTGAGAAAACACTCTGAAACAGGACCCACGGGGTTTCCAAAGTTGTATTTTCATTTTCTTTAAGCTGCAAATTTGTATAATTTGGACTGTGGACTTTTTTGGACTCTTTCTTGTGGGACTGGCCGATCCACACATTTAGTTTTTCGTTAAATATTGCCTCTGCATGAAAATGTTTTCTCTGATTAATTATTAATTCATGCATGTTTGTGCTCTGCTAGATAAATGGCTAATATTGCAAGCGTAAATTTCGAAGTACTGGAAGCATCAGGTAGAAACTATCTAAGCTGGCAGCTAGATGTAAAGTTTCACCTGCGGGCAAAGTCCCTCATCGCTGCTGTGACTGAAAAAGAAAATGTTACCGATATAGAGAAGGCGCAAGCCATCACCTATATTCGCCGCCATGTGGACAATACCTTAAAGGCTGAATACCTTACGGTTGAAGATCCACTTGAGCTATGGACTGCCCTTGAGGACAGGTATGAACATCAGAAAGATGTTATACTCCCAAGGGCACGATATGAGTGGGAGAACATGATACTACATGACTTTAAGTCCATTGCTGAGTACAACTCAGCACTTTTTAGCATCACCTCAGGCCTGAAGTTGTGTGGTGAGAATGTCTCAGAAGATCGCATGCTGTAAAAGACGTATACGTCCTTCGATGAAAAAGATGCGATACTCATGCAGCAATACCGTGAACACAGGTTCACCAAGTATTCTGAGCTGCGGTCATGTTTACTCATGGCTGAGCAAAACAGAGAGCTTCTTCTCGCCACTCACAATATGCGCCCTCCCGACACTGCCCCCTATCAAAAGCTCACCATTCCTCTTTCTTCAAAAAGAAGAGAGATAATAAAAGAAAAGAAAGACCACAGAAGGGGGTCAACAGAAAAATGCCAAGGGCCATGTACAACAGCAGTGAAATGATGAAAGTAAGCGGAAGTTCACGTGGCACAGAAATGACAAAAATGATTCACCCCCACCCAAGAGGGAATGGGAAGACCAGTGCCATAATTGTGGCATGAAAAGCCACTGGTCCAAAATGTACCGAACTTCGCAGCACCTCCAGGATTTGTATAAAGAGAACAAGAAAAATAAAGCTGAAACAAACCTGATGACCTCTGATGCTCCAGTCAAGTTTTCAGCTGACAACTTCGAAAAAGATGACTTGCTTGATTAGCCTTTATTTTTATCTTAGCAATTTGTTTTGAGAATAATTTATGAGAGCATTTTAATTATGAAATTTGTTCTGAATGAAAATGTTTAGTAGACAATAAATGAAAATGTTTATCTGAATATGCATATGCCTAACGATTCATCTTTCAATAGATGAAACTGCTCTCATAAATAATTAGTAGACAATAAACACGTACGATCTCTTTCAATACAAAGCCCAACATCAGGGCTATATTAAAGATCCAGGGAATGCAACACTGTTGCCCCCCAAACGACACAAAAATAAAGGATGCACTAATCCCTCCGAATTCCAAAAGAGACTTTCTAAGTTTCAAGTGTAGGAATATTATGCCCTCAAGGCCATTTATTCCTGTGTGAATAGCACAAACATCTTGTTCGAAATAACAGTAAGCTGTTTGGTAATAATTTATCTAAGTTATATTATAATTAGATATCAACTTAAGTAAGGTCCTGAGACTTTATGCAAGGTCAAACGGGTATCGAGATGAGTATCTCGATCATAGAGAAACGTTTGACCGTCTGTAGCTTAAGTCTAAAATGGTTCGTGGTCGTAGATGTTTCGAAACAAGGATATCAAAACATCGGATAGACCATTGTGTCTTAGTCTTCACCGTTTAGCGGTGGCGATGATCTCATGATCGCTTGACTTGGCGAAGTCGAAGACGAGACACAGGTGCTCATTAGAATGAGTTCATTGAACGATCCACTAGAGTTATCATATGGTTATATTGACCAATCTGTCAGTGATAACTCTGAGTGATGATAGGATAGTTGGTCTTTTGACTTGAGGTCATTTTGACAAACCTGTGCGTGAACGGTGCCACTTATATCAACTGACCTAGCTTCGAGGCAATGCCTGTCGAAAGGTCTTTTGATTGGGTGTCACTTGAAACGTACGAGACGAGTAATGACCAAGAGAGGATTCGTCTCTCCCGGTCAATGGGAGTTAGTGTCGTAGAGTTAGTTCGGTCTTTAGTAAAAACTCTGCGCAGAGTATGTTGGAAGAAGTCCAACATTAATTGACTAAAGATCGAACGAAACTAACCGGAGTCAAGTTATTGGGGTTGACAGTTTGACCGTACCCCAGACTTGATCTACACGACATATTTAAGACGAAGAGACTATAACTACAGAATTCATCACGGAAACAGTCAGGGTGGTCCCGACAATACTCATGTCAATGGGTTAACCACATAATGATGATTCCTGAAGCAGGGACGGCAACCACTGCTCGTGGTCACTGCCGTATAGGGCTTCGAGCCCAACCTGTTGTAAGGGTCAGGCTGTAGGGTCTCACACAGAGTGCAACGCTTCGTCTAGTACTAGGTAGAAAATAGTTAGGGAGAATATTTGCATTTGATGCAAAAGAAGAGATAATTGCATTTGATGCAATATGGTAATTTAAGCTTAGATAGGGACTATTTTGCATTTGATGCAAAAGCGATTAAATGCGTATTAAATTGTTTAATACAATATTTAATAATATAAACGCAAGGAAAAGTTCGAGGGTAAGACGGGAATGTCCCGATCTAAACCCATGTTCGAACGGCGTCCAAATCGGACACCAGATGATCAAGTTATGCTCAAAACAGCCCAAAGGGTCAGATCAGACCAGACCAGACAGACCAGCTTAGTCTGGATCTGGTCTGACCTGCTGACCAGACCCAGGCTGCCCAGACCTGGGCGCCAGGCCCAAACAAGGGCCTGGGCGCCCAGGCACCTGGGCACAGGCCCAGGCGCTGGGCGCCTGGGCTTGGGCCCAGGCGGGCCCGCCTGGGCCCCTGGGCGCTGGGCCCAGGCGGCCCAGGCGCCCTGGGCGCCAGGGCGCCAGGCCTGGCACCTGGGCAGCGCCCAGGCCTGGCCTGGGCTGCACCCAGGTTCAGGTCTGGGCTGCGCCCAGGTCTGGCCTGGTGGGTCCCACAGTTGCAGAAATTCTGCCCTAGGGCAGAACTGATATGACGGCTCAGTTTTTTGTGAAAAACTAGCCTAGGGCTGATCTTTGGACACTCGATTGGAGGGTCAAACGAACTCCGATTGACGAACCGTTTTTTCCTTTGCGTTCACCGTTGAACGCTTGTCGTATTGATAGGTTGTATCGATCCTGAAGCTCAACGGTGAGTGAGTTAAAATTCATGGAAGTTTGCACTTTGTGAAGTGCAAACTAACTTGATTTTACTTAACTCATTATTTAGTCCCACATCGGATTTTGAGAAAAGGGGAGAGTCCGCCGCCTATATAAATAAGGGTCTCCCCCCTTCCTCAAAACTCGTCCCAAGCTCTAGATCTGAGCGGCTCTCGTAAATGTTGGAGCACGCTCGGATCTAAGCTTAAATTAATATTTCTCTTCTCCCTAAATTTCTGCCTTACTCCTGCGAGCTTTAGCAAAGCCACAAAGGAGTTCGGATTCTGGATCCGAAATCTTGGCGGAGGTTTCACTCGCGTGAAACTTTCTTCGGCGCGTGGTTGGCTCGGTGGCACGGGGATTGATCGCCTCGGGATGCAGAGCGGTTCGAGGAGCGGTTCGGGGAGCGGTTCAAGGAGCAACTCGGCGTGGGACGGGAGCAGCTCGGAAGACGGCGCGGAACATCTCGCCTGCTCCAGGGCTGAGATTCCGGGTATGTGGTTAAAGTATTTTTAGCATTAGTTTAGTTTAATCGCAGTAGGCTAGATCCTTCTTGGGATGGTCAGATCCATCCCAAGTCGGCATAGATCTTGGCATAGGGTCTTGGACCTTAGGGCTAGGTTAAAAATTGTTTTTAACTGCATGTTAATTAGTTAACATAGGTTTTTCTTCCGCTGCTATGATTTTTCTGTCTATGTTCCGTCCGACTTAGGACGGGACTAGAGTTTTTGTGCCCTAAGGGACCGCGAATTCCCAACAGTGGTATCAGAGCCTAGGTTTGCGTAGTCGATCTAGGTACTGCGATTTCATTAAACTTGTTAATGCTTTTAAATGCTTTTCAAATATTTTTAAAGTTATTAGATAATTTTAAAAAAATATTTTTGAAGTTCAAAATTCTATTTTTTTTGAACATGAAAATTTTAAAATGACGTTTTAAAATTTATTTAATAATTTTAAATCTTTAAAAGTTTAAAATTATTTTGGATGCCTTAAATTTTTTATATGATAAATTTTTTAAGCATGGAAATTTTAAAATGATGTTTTTTAAATTTATGTGATAAATTTTAAAATTGATTTTAAGGCTTTAAATTTATGCGATAAGTTTAAAATGTTTTAGATGTTTAAAAATTGTATATGATAAATTTTTTGAACATGAAAATTTTTTAAAAGTAATGTTTTAAATTTATGAGATATTTTTAAAACTGATTTTAAAAATCTAAAATTGTTTATGCGATAAACTTAGTATATTTAAATGTTAAATAGTTGTGCACTTTCTTTATGCGATAAATTAGTGTAGCTTTATTTTAATGGCTTGTTAATGTTGTCCCTTATTTGATAACACAAGACAACCTTTTAGGTTAGCCATTAAAAATGATTAAAATTTATTACTTGAATTTTAATGACATGCTATGTTTTAATAAATCATTAACAACAATATTAAGACCTAATTCCTGATTAGGGTAGTCCTTTAAATTAATTTTTTAAATTCTAATTGTTATTATTAATTTTCATTAAAGGACTTCGCTTCTAGCGTTGTTAATAAAATTTATTAAAATCCTGATAACGATTAGGATAGCACGTGAACCTTATAGTTGATAAGGACTTAATAAAAGTTATTAAACAAATCCTAAAAATTTTGAATTTAAGGATTCAACTAGTTGATAGGATTAATTAGTTGTTATTAAAAGCTGTTTAGTCTATGGCATACATACAAAAATTGTTGTGCCCTGTGGTAGCTACTGCACACGTACTAGAGGGGGGGTGAATAGTACTTAAAATAATCAAGATAGTTATTCCTAATTATTGTGCAAGAAACAAACGACAATGCGGAATTAAACAACTATCAACAAGAATTAAAACATACGCAAACAAACAATATTACTGGGTTCGGATCCACCCAAGTCTCCCCGACTTGTTCCCGGTGATCCTACGTCCCAACCACCCGGATCCCCTCCGGATACTTGAGTTAGCAACCCTAACTCAAGATTTCCACTATGAAATACTTGTGAACAACCTTCACAAGTCAAATCATACAAAAGACATGTGACTCCCACAAACCGGGATCACAACCTCTCTCACAACCGAGAGACACAATTCAAATACGATTGAAATGAAATAAACTCTTACCTTACAAAACCCTATGCCTTGAGTGAATCTTACCAAATTAGGGCAAGGAGGGATTTTGAGGAAGATGATGCCACCAAACCCTAGCTTCAAGAAGATGACCAGCAAAGGAAGCCTAGGGTGGAGTATGGTGACTTGAATCAAGCTCTTGGCTTGAGAAGCTCACAAAGAAGAGAATCTCTCTTGAGGAATTAGGGCTCAAGGTGTTGAGGGAGAGATTCTTGTGAGGGAGAGAGAGCTTTGAAATAGCTTGGGAGAGCTCTTCTCTTAGGTCTGAAATTGCTTGGAAATAGGACCTCTCACTCCTCTTCAAACGAATCAGGATTCTATTTAAAGGGGCAAGAGAAATCGAGTTTGAAAGAATCCCAACGGCTCTATTCTGAACCAGACTAGTCGGTCAAAGAAGGATCACTGACCGACTAGTTCATCAACTAGTCGGTCGGTGATACAACGTAGACCGACTAACGATAGAACAGCCAAGAAGTCGAAGTACAGTCAAAGACAACTAGTCGGTCTAAGAAGACTTGCCGACCGACTAGTTTCACAACTAGTCGGTCGGTGAATGTTCTTTGACCGACTAACGTCGAAATAGAATAGGTTGACTTCAAGATGACTTAGTCGGTTTAAGAACAAATGCTGACCGACTAGTTTCTCAACTAGTCGGTCGGTAAACGTTCTTTGACCGACTAACTCGAAACAGTAGCTCAGGCTGAAAATGACTGTACACAACTAGTCGGTCTGAGAAGGACTCCTGACCGACTAAATCGTCATCTAGTCGGTCGGTGACTCTTCTTTGACCGACTAACTGTAGTCATGAAAAGAGCTGAAAATAGAGAAGGCAAACTAGTCGGTTCATGTAGAGTTGCCGACCGACTAGATCGTCATCTAGTCGGTTGGTGACTCCTCTTGAACCAACTAACATGCACTCGAAGCCGAGGGAAGAAGCGATAGGCTTCGGGAAAGTTTCTAATGGCTTCTATGAATATCCTAGCTCTAAGATATGAGCGAAATGAAGATTATAAAGTAAGTCCTACTCAAGGCTTAACATTCTAATCTATGAAGCTAGAAGACTATAAAATAAACCTTACGAGCCGTCTTCAAAGCTTCAATCTTCATTCCTCTTGACTTCCATATTGCTCCTTGAGCTTCAACGAAGCTCCAGGCACACGATCACGCGTATTGAGAAGTCTTGAGAAGTCGCTTTTGATGAACGTGGTATTTTGGCGACGATCTCCATAACTGCGCTCACAAATAAGTTAGTATACATTATTTATGTTTGCTCATCATCCAAAACCAAATCCGGGGAATCAGATCACAACATTCTCCCCCTTTTTGGTGATGACAAACCAATCATAAATAATAATCAATAATAATGATTCAATTGAAATTTACTTACTCCCCCTGCATTGATGACACGTTAGTTCCATATTCAATAATGTTCATATGCATCAAGCAGCAAGGGAAATATAAAATATGAATCCTAGTGTTGGACATATAGGATCAAAATCCATTTTTTATCTTCACTCCCCCTGAATCTAACACATCAAATTAGATTCATGGTAAATTCCTTTGAATTATTAATTAGCACATTATTATATCTCTCCCCCTTTGGCATTAGCAAAAAAGAGCGGGAGGAGACAAAAACAATGGCTTAAAATTAACGCATGGGAGTCGAAGAATACGACCAAGGTCCAAAATAACATCAATGCAAAATATCAAATACAAAATACCGAATAAAAGCAAAGCGTGTCAAGGAGACCAAAGTCGAAAATCGGAAACCGAAATCATCAAACCATAGGCGAAATACGAAATACCAAATCATCTAGCCATAGGCGAAAATCGAAAGCCGAAATCATAAAATCATCGGCGAAAATCGGAAAACGAAATCACCAAGCCATAGGCGAAAATCGAAATACGAAATCATCAAGCCATAGGCGAAAAACGAAATCCGAAATCATCAAAAACTCAAATCGATTTTACTTATTGAGTTTTGGAACATACTCTCCAAAATCAATAGAATGCATGGAAAACAATTCTATGTTTCCATAGAAAGAATTCTATTAAATCCATAAAATCGTCGAACGACGAAATCAACATCAGAGACAAAAATAATCCGATGTGCATACCAAATGTAGCATGCAAGAATATTATGCCAAAAATAGATAGAACATCATATAACAATGGCATACACTAATCTAGCATACCAAATGAAACAAAATGATACCAATCGTAATATATTCTACCAATGGATACCAATGTGACTCAAAAGTATGAAAATACTTACAACATTAAGCTCCCCCTACTTTGGTGCATCATTCAAGCACCATCAACTCCAATCGAATGAAAATCATTGCAAATCACGGAGTTGGTAGGGTTGGTATCTCATGGTGGATTTAACCTAGAGAATATCATTTTGGTATCCAAAAATCCTTTTGGATCCTATGGGTTAGGCAATAAATTTAGCTAACTAAATTCAAATTAAATGTAACCCATACAAACCACAATTGCTTTGGTACCCATAAAATGAAATTAAACTTATGGTACCAAGCAATGAAGGGTCAAAGGAAACTAACCCTTCGGAAACCAAGTCCACGAGGAGCTTGATTTCCCAACATAATCATCATTCAAGATAACATCATTAATAAACGATTTCACATACAAATTCTTATTATGCATGCTTGTGTTCTTCGGACCCCAAATGGTGTAAGTCTTGGGAGTCCTAATCCTATTGGGAACATGCATATGTTGTTGGTTTCTATGTGATGCATGTCGTGGGTAAGCATATGGAATTCGATGCAATGGTGCATGATGATAATTATTCATATGAGAATGAGGATGAACATATGAATGTGGAGGAACACGTGCATGAGTGTGTCTCACATGGTGTGCACGTGCTCGTGAATGCGGAGCATAAAAATCATCATTTGTGCTAACATGTGGGGTAGGTTGTGTGTTCCTACGTGGCATGGTATACATGTAAGCATGACCCTTCTTTGGAGGTCCACCCAAAGTGGGTTTCTTTCCAAAAGGGGGCGTGTTCCTAGCGGAAGCACCATTGGTAGAAGATCTACCCATGACGTGTTTACTTCCACTAGTAGAAGCATCGGAAGAGGGCCTAACAAAGGTGGCGGACGATTTGGATGACTCTCCCATCTTATACCCCAAACCAATGTGATGATTGGCCGGAAGTAAGTCATTTAGGATATCATCCAACTTGCCCTTACCTTTGTTGAATTCATGAATTCGGCCTAATGTGCTCTCATGCTTCTCGGTGAGAGAATGCAAAGAAGCATCCAAAGTGGACACTTGCGATGCGAGAGCACAAACACGTGACTTGAGATTTTTATTCTCAATACTCAAAGTTGAGATTTGAGACGTCAAATCCGCTATCACATGTTCATCCGAATCCTCGATATGAACATGCTTAAGTTGAGACTTGAGATTTTCAATCTCATTTCTCAACCCATCAACAACGGTGTCGTTGTTGACGATGAAAGGCTTAGGCGAGTTTTTAAGACTATCTAATTCATTTTTAGTCTTCATAAACTTAGTAGCCATATTAGAAAATTTATTCCAAAGTTGTTCATTGGCTATTCTAAGTTCATCATTGGTTACCTCTTCGCCTTCATCCTCGCTTCCATCTTCGCTTCCATCCTCGCTTTCATCGGAGGAAGTCTCTTCATCACAATCCTCTTTTCCCATGAAGCACGTGTGTGCAATCTCCACTCTTTCATCGTCCGATTCTCCACTTGAGGAGTCGGAGTCGGGGAAAGTGCCGACAAGCCCTTTCTTGTGCTTTCTTGACTTGTCGTGCTTGGATGCCTTCCACTTCCCCTTATGTTTGTAGAGAGGACAATCCGGCTTGATATGTCCTGGCTTGTTGCATTTGTAACACACGGGAGTAGAAACATTAGTCGAAATAAATTTAGATTTACAATTCAACTTACCTTGTCGGAAGAATCGGATGAATTTCTTTGCCATATTGGCCAATGCTTCCATGTCCACTTCTTCGTCCTCTTCTTCTTCCGAATCTTCATCATCGGTAGATGGAGCGGCCTTGAATGCAATTGCCTTTTTCTTTGGCTCGTCTTGCTTCAAGTACGCCTTCATCTTTTCCTTCATCCGGATCTTACTCTCCTTGCGTACCTCATAAGACAACAAGGTACCCATTAGTTGTACGACGGTATATTTATTCATGTCATTACCTTCCTCGATGGCGTAGGTACGCTTCTCCCAACAAGAAGGAAGTCCATCGATTATCTTCGAGACTTTCTCCTTTTGGGTGTAGGTCTTCCCAAGAGCTTCCAAATCGTTTGATATATCCACGAAGCGAGCGTAATATTCCTTCATGGTTTCGCCCTGCTCCATATGAAACAACTCAAATTCTTTATTAGCAACGACGAGTTTAGAATCTTTTACCGTACTCGATCCTTCGTGCAATATGAGGAGTTGGTTCCATATTTGATATGCACTCTTACATGTGCATATCTTGTTGAAATCCTCGGGCTCCAACGCACAATTCAAGGCATTCATTGCCTTGGCATTGGCAACTTCCGCGGTGACCTCCGCAGGTGTCCACTTCGCGAAATTTTCTTCGGAAGGCTCGACATACTCCGTCATGGTGGCTCTCCATAGTGAAGCGCTCCGGAGGAAAATTTGCATCCGGCATTTCCAGTACCCGTAGTTGGTACCGTTGAAGTGTGGAGGCCTGACGGAGGATAGTCCTTCCATAACTGAAGAAGCTCCATCGCGGTTCTTGAAGACGTTGTAGTCGTTGTTCGTCATAGCTTTGAACTTGTAGCTTTAACCTTGGCTCTGATACCAATTGTTGTGCCCTGTGGTAGCTACTGCACACGTACTAGAGGGGGGGTGAATAGTACTTAAAATAATCAAGATAGTTATTCCTAATTATTGTGCAAGAAACAAACGACAATGCGGAATTAAACAACTATCAACAAGAATTAAAACATACGCAAACAAACAATATTACTGGGTTCGGATCCACCCAAGTCTCCCCGACTTGTTCCCGGTGATCCTACGTCCCAACCACCCGGATCCCCTCCGGATACTTGAGTTAGCAACCCTAACTCAAGATTTCCACTATGAAATACTTGTGAACAACCTTCACAAGTCAAATCATACAAAAGACATGTGACTCCCACAAACCGGGATCACAACCTCTCTCATAACCGAGAGACACAATTCAAATACGATTGAAATGAAATAAACTCTTACCTTACAAAACCCTATGCCTTGAGTGAATCTTACCAAATTAGGGCAAGGAGGGATTTTGAGGAAGATGATGCCACCAAACCCTAGCTTCAAGAAGATGACCAGCAAAGGAAGCCTAGGGTGGAGTATGGTGACTTGAATCAAGCTCTTGGCTTGAGAAGCTCACAAAGAAGAGAATCTCTCTTGAGGAATTAGGGCTCAAGGTGTTGAGGGAGAGATTCTTGTGAGGGAGAGAGAGCTTTGAAATAGCTTGGGAGAGCTCTTCTCTTAGGTCTGAAATTGCTTGGAAATAGGACCTCTCACTCCTCTTCAAACGAATCAGGATTCTATTTAAAGGGGCAAGAGAAATCGAGTTTGAAAGAATCCCAACGGCTCTATTCTGAACCAGACTAGTCGGTCAAAGAAGGATCACTGACCGACTAGTTCATCAACTAGTCGGTCGGTGATACAACGTAGACTGACTAACGATAGAACAGCCAAGAAGTCGAAGTACAGGCAAAGACAACTAGTCGGTCTAAGAAGACTTGCCGACCGACTAGTTTCACAACTAGTCGGTCGGTGAATGTTCTTTGACCGACTAACGTCGAAATAGAATAGGTTGACTTCAAGATGACTTAGTCGGTTTAAGAACAAATGCTGACCGACTAGTTTCTCAACTAGTCGGTCGGTAAACGTTCTTTGACCGACTAACTCGAAACAGTAGCTCAGGCTGAAAATGACTGTACACAACTAGTCGGTCTGAGAAGGACTCCTGACCGACTAAATCGTCATCTAGTCGGTCGGTGACTCTTCTTTGACCGACTAACTGTAGTCATGAAAAGAGCTGAAAATAGAGAAGGCAAACTAGTCGGTTCATGTAGAGTTGCCGACCGACTAGATCGTCATCTAGTCGGTTGGTGACTCCTCTTGAACCAACTAACATGCACTCGAAGCCGAGGGAAGAAGCGATAGGCTTCGGGAAAGTTTCTAATGGCTTCTATGAATATCCTAGCTCTAAGATATAAGCGAAATGAAGATTATAAAGTAAGTCCTACTCAAGGCTTAACATTCTAATCTATGAAGCTAGAAGACTATAAAATAAACCTTACGAGCCGTCTTCAAAGCTTCAATCTTCATTCCTCTTGACTTCCATATTGCTCCTTGAGCTTCAACGAAGCTCCAGGCACACGATCACGCGTATTGAGAAGTCTTGAGAAGTCGCTTTTGATGAACGTGGTATTTTGGCGACGATCTCCATAACTGCGCTCACAAATAAGTTAGTATACATTATTTATGTTTGCTCATCATCCAAAACCAAATCCGGGGAATCAGATCACAACAAAAATGACAAGCTTCATTCAATGGACCATGATCCAGTCAATGTGCTTGGCTAAGAGTTCTGGGTCAACCCTTGCTAGTCCAAGGGGTAGTGATCCTGGCTTAGTCAATTCCCTGGCTGAGTTCCGCTGGACCGCAATGTCGCGAATCATGATTGTATGACACCCTGGACTATATCTAAGTCAAATACGTTAATGATCTTTTTCAAGATTAGCCGTAGCCCTCCTTATTTTAGGGGTTAGCAACTATAGGGCCCGTGTTATAGTTGTTGAGATACACTCAAGCTGTGACATGGCAACCCTGTAGAAACCAACTCCTTAAATACATAAGATGAAATCTTGACTAACCCTAACCGTCGTCTCGTACCCCGAGCGCCGGCGTAAGTTAATTCAACGATGTAGTCTGACTTGATGTAAGTCTAAGACCTGACCCAAACCGACGTGTCGTGCATACACCGAGCTGAGGGGCAAGTCAGGCTAGACATGAAAACAAGGGTCCGACTAGACTAGACATTGTGATTTGGATGAGCACACTCATGATCACGAATGGCTAGGGGCAAAAACCGATTAAGAGAGTCATATCCGATATGATCGATGAAGAGTCATCTTCCGATCGCAGAGTCAATCAACTTGTTGAGCTACACTCAAGGTTGTTTAGACTCAAGGTGATTGGAACTCTTACCCATTAATTTTAATTTGATTAAATCGTTCGTTATTAAGCTTTAAAACGTTCGTAAAAATAGTGGGAGGATATAGATAGATAAAATCCAATCTACCTATATTTAATATTGAACATATGCTAAAACTAGGGCCAGACTATGTTTACCGAAAGAATCAATTGATAATATTGGAATTAGTTAACTGGTCAATAAGTTGATTAATTGAATATCAAGTTAAATTCTAATTGATAGAATTAAAACTATATTCTCGTTGACATTAAATGACCTTCTAAAGAACAGACTTAAGAAATATGATTTCATTAAGCTACATGTCACTCGTCTCTATATGAGGCAGCATGAACATATAGGACATTCAAAGTATGTTTCTCCCTACAACTTGTCGAGCTACCCTCAAGGTTGTATGGACAAACAATTTTGATCCGCAAAGTTCGAAAATTCGATCAAACCGTTTGAGTCGAATACGAGTGCATGAGCGATGCAAGACTATGTATCCCAACCGGATCTTGAGACAAGCAACTTCTTGAGCTACACTCAAGATTACAAAGCTCAAGCGTTTGGATACATAAGTTGCTTGCATATCTATTTATTTATGTTAATATCTAAATGTGATTTAGAAAAGGGAAGAAGGCACTTCGGAAAGTCAATTGAGAAAGTTAGTTTAATTTATCATTAGTAGAGGCATAAGTAGGAGGAAATGAAAACGTGACATATTTTGATGTCACATTTCAGAATAAGTTGTTATACAAAAACGTCTAACACATTTTTGACGAATGTCGTCACCTTGCTTCTGAAGCAATGGTTTGTGTTAAGTAATTTGTAAATGACTATATATATATTAAATGTTAATATATAAATACACAAGATAGTAGCACACTTATATGGTAAAATTAGACTCGGCCGTATAAAGAGATTAAGCTTCACAAGTCACATAAAGAGGGGTCTGACCTCTCGTATTATGAAGTCTACGGACACTTGTGAGTCTTAGCCTCTTAGATACAATGGCCGAAACCCATCTGTGAGACAGTGGGAGAATGAGTTGTCAAACTCAGTCTCGTACATACTGATGTACCCGAGTCTACTTTTAACAAAATAAGTTATTCGTATATTTTATTAAGACACGTGTTCTTGATGAAACACAAGTCTGATAAAATAAAGAACGAAATGCCTAAAGTAATTAAACTGATTCGATTAGATCGAATGGTCAAATACTTGGCTACATAAAATCTTATGTAATTAAAAGAAAATGTGATTTTCTCTCAGGTCAAGTCTGTTAACACATCAGAGTGTTAAAAGGTATGAATCACACTTAGTTAGACTTGATGCGATCCATAAATAAGTGACTCTGAGTTAACTCCTCCCTCTGGGTTAAGTCCCAAATAGTAATGCCTAGGTTTTGATAATGTTCTATAAGGACATTATCAATAATATATTCAATAAATCAATCGTAAGGAAGTTGTATTATTACTCGAATCTCGTGAGACGAAATGTCGAGTTAGACATCATAACTGATGATGACTTAGTCAACTTCTAGGATGAAATTCGGAGTAGTAACTCCGATTTAAAACTTGATGCAATCAGAATAGGTCCGTGTGCGTAAATAAATTTGAGAATTTAGTTTACGTACCCAAGGAAAATGTTTCCTCACTTACTGCAAGTAAATCTTTAAGTTGAAAGATTGGTGCAGAAAAGAAAATAGTGAAGTACAATAATGTTGGACGGGAACGGTTTTCATCCTAATTTCTTTAAAACGGATTATGATGAAACCGGTTTCGCCAACAGATGTGTACAGATCTACTCGGACCAAAGCCGATGTAAAAGGCTTAAGTTGACCATGAAAATTGGAGCATTCACTTATAAGTTCGTTTTTCTAAATATGATTTAGACAGACTGACTTATATGAATTAGCCAGAGAGTTTTCAAGATCAGTGGGAACGTGTAAATTACATGCGAGACATCAAAGAGATGGAACATATATTTTGATTAAGTAATCAAAGAGTTTGATTATTTATCAGAAATGAAAATGAACCATTTGAAATGACCAATAACTAATTTGAAATTATTATCGTAAGATACGATGAACTGGATAAGATCCAGGGAAATAAAGTATTATAGATTCCGATAGACCAAGTGAATTATTTGAATGAGATTCAAATGGTTGGTCTAACATAAACATAGAAACCCCTTAAGTCTATAGTGTAGACGGTTTTAGCAGATCCACTCACGAAGGCTCTACCACATGAAGTCGGGAAAACTTATGTGTAAAAACGATATTAGATATCGAGATAAATGGGCCTGAGTACAAGTGGGAGATGTAGGAATATTATGCCATCAAGGCCATTTATTCCTGTGTGAATAGCACAAACATCTTGTTCGAAATAACAGTAAGCTGTTTGGTAATAATTTATCTAAGTTATATTATAATTAGATATCAACTTAGGTAAAGTCCTGAGACTTTATGCAAGGTCAAACGGGTATCGAGATGAGTATCTCGATCATAGAGAAACGTTTGACCGTCTGTAGCTTAAGTCTAAAATGGTTCGTGGTCGTAGATGTTTCAAAACAAGGATATCGAAACATCGGATAGACCATTGTGTCTTAGTCTTCACCGTTTAGCGGTGGCGATGATCTCATGATCGCTTGACTTGGCAAAGTCGAAGACGAAACACAGGTGCTCATTAGAATGAGTTCATTGAACGATCCACTAGAGTTATCATATGGTTATATTGACCAATCTGTCAGTGATAACTCTGAGTGATGATAGGATAGTTGGTCTTTTGACTTGAGGTCATTTTGACAAACCTGTGCGTGAACGGTGCCACTTATATCAACTGACCTAGCTTCGAGGCAATGCCTGTCGAAAGGTCTTTTGATTGGGTGTCACTTGAAACGTACGAGACGAGTTATGACCAAGAGAGGATTCGTCTCTCCCGGTCAATGGGAGTTAGTGTCGTAGAGTTAGTTCGGTCTTTAGTAAAAACTCTGCGCAGAGTATGTTGGAAGGAGTCCAACATTAATTGACTAAAGATCGATCGAAACTAACCGGAGTCAAGTTATTGGGGTTGACAGTTTGACCGTACCCCAGACTTGATCTGCACGACATATTTAAGACGAAGAGACTATAACTACGGAATTCATCACGGAAACAGTCAGGGTGGTCCCGACAATACTCATGTCAATGAGTTAACCACATAATGATGATTCCTGAAGCAGGGACGGCAACCACTGCTCGTGGTCACTGCCGTATAGGGCTTCGAGCCCAACCTGTTGTAAGGGTCAGGCTGTAGGGTCTCACACAGAGTGCAACGCTTCGTCTAGTAATAGGTAGAAAATAGTTAGGGAGAATATTTGCATTTGATGCAAAAGAAGAGATAATTGCATTTGATGCAATATGGTAATTTAAGCTTAGATAGGGACTATTTTGCATTTGATGCAAAAGCGATTAAATGCGTATTAAATTGTTTAATACAATATTTAATAATATAAACGCAAGGAAAAGTTCACGGGTAAGACGGAAATGTCCCGATCTAAACCCAGGTTCGAACGGCGTCCAAATCGGACACCAGATGATCAAGTTATGCTCAAAACAGCCCAAAGGGTCAGATCAGACCAGACCAGACAGACCAGCTTAGTCTGGATCTGGTCTGGCCTGCTGACCAGACCCAGGCTGCCCAGACCTGGGCGCCAGGCCCAAACAAGGGCCTGGGCGCCCGGGCCTGGGCGCCCAGGCACCTGGGCACAGGCCCAGGCGCTGGGCGCCTGGGCCTGGGCCCAGGCGGGCCCGCCTGGGCGCCCAGGCGCCCAGGCGCCTGGGCCCAGGCACCCGCCTGGGCCCTTGGGCGCTAGGCCCAGGCGCCCTGGGCGCCAGGCCTGGCGCCTGGGCAGTGCCCAGGCCTGGCCTGGGCTGCACCCAGGTTCAGGTCTGGGCTGCGCCCAGGTCTGGCCTGGTGGGTCCCACAATTGCAGAAATTCTGCCCTAGGGCAGAACAGATATGACGGCTCAGTTTTTTGTGAAAAACTAGCCTATGGCTGATCTTTGGACACTCAATTGGAGGGTCAAACGAACTCCGATTGACGAACCGTTTTTTTCCTATGCGTTCACCGTTGAACGCTTGTCGTATTGATAGGTTGTATCGATCCTGAAGCTCAACGGTGAGTGAGTTAAAATTCATGGAAGTTTACACTTTGTGAAGTGTAAACTAACTTGATTTTAATTAACTCATTATTTAGTCCCACATCGGATTTTGAGAAAAGGGGAGAGTCTGCCGCCTATATAAATAAGGGTCTCCCCCCTTCCTTAAAACTCGTCCCAAGCTCTAGATCTGAGCGGCTCTCGTAAATGTTGGAGCACGCTCGGATCTAAGCTTAAATTAATATTTCTCTTCTCCCTAAATTTCTGCCTTACTCCTGCGGGCTCTAGCAAAGCCACAAAGGAGTTCTGATTCTGGATCCGAAATCTTGGCAGAGGTTTCACTCGCGTGAAACTTTCTTCGGCGCGTGGTTGGCTCGGTGGCACGGGGATTGATCGCCTCGGGATGCGGAGCGGTTCGAGGAGCGGTTCGGGGAGCGGTTCAAGGAGCAACTCGGCGTGGGACGGGAGCAGCTCGGAAGACGGCGCGGAACATCTCACCTGCTCCAGGGCTGAGATTCCGGGTATGTGGTTAAAGTATTTTTAGCATTAGTTTAGTTTAATCGCAGTAGGCTAGATCCTTCTTGGGATGGTCAGATCCATCCCAAGTCGGCATAGATCTTGGCATAGGGTCTTGGACCTTAGGGCTAGGTTAAAAATTGTTTTTAACTGCATGTTAATTAGTTAACATAGGTTTTTCTTCCGCTGCTATGATTTTTCTGTCTATGTTCCGTCCGACTTAGGACGGGACTAGAGTTTTTGTGCCCTAAGGGACCGCCAATTCCCCAACATCAAGGACATCCGGTTCAACGGATTCCACTTGGAAACAGCAAATGTAAATGAAAAAAAAAATTACCGTATGCAACGTCTCAAGAAAAAGGAGTAAAATCCACACTTGAATGTTTTGAGAGCCTTATAGGCCTCCACCATACGAAGATTCGGAGAAAGGAAGCAGAATTAAACGGAGCACCTGAAGCGTCTGACATCAGCCGAGTTTTTACTCCGGCATGATGGACTTGGCCACCCTGGATTTGTGATGATGCATCGCATCTTATCCTATGGGTATGACTTGAAGAACCAGAAGATTCTTCAGAAGGGAAAAAATCCATCGCATCCCTTACTATAAGGGAAAACTAATTACAAGGCCATCTACACGATAAGTTGAAAAAGAATCTCCACGCTTCCTCAAAAAGAATACAAGGAGATAGCTGTGGATAAAATCCACCACCCCTAGTGGGCTATTTCAGTACTTCACTGTACTGATAAATGCATCCTCAGAATATTCGTACGTGTGTCTACTACAGACCCGCAACTTAGCTTTTCCAAAGCTATTGGCACAAAAATAAAAATGTTGCGGGCACATTTCCCAGACAATAAAATGTTGTAAATAAGTCTGGTTAATGTTGGGAAATATACCTCCCAGTCTTTTCAAGAGTACTGCCAATCAACGGGAATTGAAAATGAACATACAAGTGCCGCATGTTCATACCCAAAATGGGTCGGCAGAGTCACTGAAAAGTAGACTCCAATGGACTGAACGTCCATTAAATCCCGATTGCCTATGGATGCATGGGGACATGCAAACTCTGCATGCTGCATCGTAAATGAAAATAAGACCCTCTGGAGGTCAGAGTCTCCAATGCAATTTGCATATGGAATGCCACCGAACATTTCTTATCTGAGAATCTTCGGTCGCGAAGTCTTAAATCCCCATTACACCACCAAAGAGGACCAAAACGGTACTCAACGTCGCCTAGGTATCCATGCATGGTTTGATTCACCCTCACTTATAAGATACCTAGAATCCCAAACGGGGGACGCATTTAAGGCACATCTTGAAGACTGTGATTTCGATGAGACGAGTTTCCCAAAAATATGCCCAGATACTAGAAAATCTGGCGCGAAGAAAATTATAATGTGGGATACAAAAAGTTTGACCCACTATGATCCGGTAACAATACAATGTGTAGATGAGATCCCGAAGATCCTCCACATACATAACACTGTCTACCAATTACCGGAATCATTTATTGACAACCAGAAGATTGTCAGATCACACATCCCTGCTGCAAAAACTCCAGCTAGAATTGACATCCCCGAGAATGGATGCAATCCACCAGCAGCAGAAGTGGCTGATCCTCAACAGAAAAGAGGCAGACCACTAGGCTCCTAGGACAAGAAACTCCTGGAGACCTTAAGACAATACTACCACATAACAATGAGCTCCTGTCCACACCATCACCCTTCCCGGAATCCACTGTAGAGGAATTGCCGGGAAAAAGTGAAATTAAGTAAATGTTGTACGTACTGGGGAGGTGTTGGACAGATAGAACATAAATTGTCGACAATGTATTCACGTATCATATTGCCATATACATCGCAATGGCGATGATGTTTATAAATTATCGTTCCACACTCCGTTGCTAGAAGGCAAACGTAGAGATTGGCCAAACGTGGAACGTGGCAATAAAAGATGAGCTGGACTCACTTATGAAACGTGAAATGTTTGGACTAGAAGTCCAGACACCAAAAGGTGTCAAACCTGTGGATAAAACAAAGTATTGCAAACATAAGAAAAATAAATACAAAATTGTATGCTATACGGTACAACCTATAGCCCAAGGAAAATTTCGCTGAAACTAGGGATCGAACAAATTCAAATGAGCATGTCTCATAAATGATGCATCAGTCTCCCTAAGTTATCAAAAGTGAATACCTTACGATTTGGCGAAGGAAAATTTTGGATATGCCGTTATTGGATGTTGTGACGGCATACCTTCGTGGATATCTTGTAAAGATAATTTCCACATTTCCTTAAAATGCCTGAATAGACTTCGGGACGTCTATTCTAATGAAGAAATATAAGTATAACAAATAAATGTACAACCAAGAGAATCACTTGACAAGTCAATGATTCCTACTGAAGGTTGTCTTTGCACTGTGAAAAGAACAGGATTAGAGATCATAGTTGGAGACAACTAAAATCTCATCGGATCTCCTGAATAGAAAACCGAACTACATGTACAAGCCTGACCTTTGAACATGAAAAGACCTAGGCAAATATAAAGTCATGGCTCATAGAATCCTGTTACAAACGCCCAGAAGTGCATTGGAGAAATTAACAGGACCATTGTCATCCAAAGTACACCTACGGTGGTACACTTACTGGATGTATAAAAAGAACCCTTCCGATCGCTGGAAGAGGGGGAGGATATAACTGGTCCTAAAAGTCCCTTATCTAAGTGCAATCATGCACTCCTGGCTAACTGCATGTGTCCCGGTATAGCAATTACAGTAAACTCATTAGCCAGAGATAGTTGGCACCTAAAAAGGGCCATTAGACCTGAGTTAAGCCTTCTGCGCTTCCTCCAAGGGTCGAAATATTTGGACTTACAAAATGTAGTAGCATCCTCCAATGTTTATGCGAATGCAGGTTACAGGTCCGGTCCCTATACTGAGAAATCACAGAACAGGTACCAACAGTGGGATGACCATCTACTGCAAATATGCAAAGCAACTTATGAAGGCAACATCATCCTATAATTCCGAGATCCTCACCATTCCAGAATCACACCAATGGTGTATTTAAGGGCGCCTGGTGGTACATCACATCCCAGTGACGACTGGGATAGTGGCTGGTTCTGTGGAGCTGACCATATAGTCTGAAGACCACATCAGAGGCGACGAAACTTAGCACACCTCTCCAGAGTTTCTGGATTCAGCAGCTGCTTGATGGTGAAAAAATTTGTAATCTGTGTACATTTTCGGAATATTGTAAATATGAGTGATGAGATAAGCCTAAGAGATCTGAAAGCCTAAGAGCTTTTACAGATCAAGGGGAGTTGAGAGAATTTGTACTCTTTTCCCTTAGCTATGGTTTTTCCCACTGGTTTTTCCATAGCCAAAGGTTTTAACGAGGCAAATCAAATCAACTCTGGATCCCGAAGTATCCACCCCTCTGTGACGCTCAGAATCCAGAAGTATTCATGAGCAGAGTCACTTGTACAAATCAGGGGGAGTTAAAGAGCGTTTGCACTCTTTTTCCTTAACTATGGTTTTTCCCACTGGGTTTTCCATAGCTAGAGGTTTTAACGAGGCAAATCTCACCAACTCAGGATCCTGAAGTATCCACCCCATGTGAGACTCTTATACGCTCAGAATCCTGAAGCATTCATGAGCAGAGTCCACACCTATGGCTGGATAAGGGGGAGTGTTGTGAACGGTTATTTAACCGTAGTTGGGTGAGATTCTAGGCTATCCTAGAGATAGGCCCATATCATTGTAAGCCCATATCTGTATTCCCCCAATTGCCTATAAATAAAGAGCTGGGGGCTCCTCCCCCAGCAGTTGATTCATAACATTATCCAATTTCTCATGTCCAAATTCTCTTATCCAATTTCTCTTGATAACATCCCTCCTGTATATAATAGATAGTCATTACATGTGCCCATTGGGCACAGTTTATTTAATGGCTGAGTTTTTTTCCCACACAAATTTCAAGTTTCCCCAAATTTCAAGTTTTCCCACAAAATTTCAAGTTTCCCCCCAAATTTAAGTTTTCCCCCAAAATTGAAGTATCTCCAAAATTGTCATTGCCACCTAGGACAAACTTGCCATGTAGGACAACGCTTTGTTCTAGTAGGATAAAATTCAAAAATCTTCAAAGGACTGGAAAAAATGATCGGAAGGGGGGAGAATAAAATTTGTAGGTGTTTATATAATAGATATCCAAATACTCTTATCCAATTTCTCATGTCCAATTCTCTTATCCAATTTCTCTTGATAACATCCCTCTTTTATATAATATATATCCAAATTCTCTTATCCAATTTCTCATGTCCAAATTCTCTTATCCAATTTCTCTTGATAACATCCCTCCTGTATATAATAGATATCCAAATTCTCTTAACCAATTTCTCATGTCCAAATTCTCATGTTCAATTTCTCTTGATAACATCCCTCTTTTATATAATAGATATCCAAATTCTCTTATCCAATTTCTCATATCCAAATTCTCTTATCCAAATTCTCTTGATAATATCCCTCTTTTATATAATAGATTCTCTTATCCAATTTCTCATGCCCAAATTCTCTTATCCAATTTCTTTTGATAACATCCCTCTTTTATATAAAAGATATCCAAATTCATTTATCCAATTTCGCATGTCCAAATTATCTTATCCAATTTCTCTTGATAACATCCCTCTTTTATATAATAGATATCCAAATTCTCTTATCCAATTTCTCTTGATAACATCCCTCTTTTATATAATAGATATCCAAATTCTCGTATCCAATTTCTCTTGATAACATCCCTCTTTTATATAATAGATATCCAAATTCTCTTGTCCAATTTCTCATGTCCAAATTCTCTTATCCAAATTCTCTTGATAACATCCCTCTTTTATAATTTTTATATATATATATATATATATATATATATATATATATATATATATATATATATATAGGAAAATTTTCAAATGAGAACATTTCGCACCGTGCGAAAATGTTTTTAGTTTTTTTTTGAAATTTTTTTTTTCAAAAATTCTTTTTTCCACCCTCATTATATGTTGTTATACCCCCCTCAAAAAATAATCATTGAGAAATAATGTCATTTGGCCTTCGATCAAGGCATTTCATCAAATTCGCACGTTTTGAGACCGTTAAATTTGTAACGGGTGGATGGGTGCTCTAATGCCCAACGGGTTCACCCATTATTTTCCCTGGGGTATATATTTGTATGGATTAAACATCAAAAAAAGAATTTATGAAAAAAAAAATTTCAAAAAAATAAAAAAAATGTTTTCGCACCGTGCGAAAACCCCTTTTTTCGCAACCGAAGATCACTCTATATATATATATATATATATATATATATATATATATATATATATATATATATATATATATATATATATATATTATAAAAGAGGGATGTTATCAAGAGAAATTGGACAAGAGATATTGGACAAGAGAAATTGGATAAGAGATATCTATATTATAAAAGAGGGATGTTATCAAGATAAATTGGACAAGAGATATTGGACAAGAGATATTGGATAAGAGATATCTATATTATAAAAGAGGGATGTTATCAAGAGAAATTGGACAAGAGATATTGGACAAGAGAAATTGGATAAGAGATATCTATATTATAAAAGAGGGATGTTATCAAGAGAAATTGGACAAGAGAAATTGGATAAGAGATATCTATATTATAAAAGAGGGATGTTATCAAGAGAAATTGGACAAGAGAAATTGGACAAGAGAAATTGGATAAGAGATATCTATATTATAAAATAGGGATGTTATCAAGAGAAATTGGAAAAGAGATATTGGACAAGAGAAATGGGATAAGAGATATCTATATTATAAAAGAGGGATGTTATCAAGAGAAATTGGAAAAGAGATATTGGACAAGAGAAATGGGATAAGAGATATCTATATTATAAAAGAGGGATGTTATCAAGAGAAATTGGACAAGAGATATTGGACAAGAGAAATTGGATAAGTGATATCTATATTATAAAAGAGGGATGTTATCAAGAGAAATTGGACAAGAGATATTGGACAAGAGAAATGGGATAAGAGATATCTATATTATAAAAGAGGGATGTTATCAAGAGAAATTGGACAAGAGATATTGGACAAGAGAAATTGGATAAGAGATATCTATATTATAAAAGAGGGATGTTATCAAGAGAAATTGGACAAGAGATATTGGACAAGAGAAATTGGATAAGAGATATCTATATTATAAAAGAGGGATGTTATCAAGAGAAATTGGACAAGAGATATTGGATAAGAGATATCTATATTATAAAAGAGGGATGTTATCAAGAGAAATTGGACAAGAGATATTGGACAAGAGAAATTGGATAAGAGATATCTATATTATAAAAGAGGGATGTTATCAAGAGAACACACGCTTAGTTGATATCGCTCAATTACGAGGACACACGCTTAATTGATATAATTTCTTTCCAATCCTGTTTTAATGGTAGTTTACAGTAAACGTTGGGCGGAAACATACAGATAGCAACACAATTCCCTAAGGTTAGATTTTCTTTGATATAGTGGTATAGGAAAGATAACAAGCTACCTTTTTGAATGCCAAAAATAATGATCTCCCATTTGAAAAAAATGTCTTAATTGGAGGAATAAAAATGCATTTGGGAGATGATTATCATGTCACCATTTCACCCATGCACTGACTGTCCTCCTCGATTTCGCACTTGGGAGACGACCTTCGCCGTGCCCTATGGGCACGGGTAATGACTAGTATATATATATATGAGGTGGGATCAAATGACCCCCAAAAATAACCCCCAAAAATGACCCCCTATCAAAAATCATATGCCCCCCATTTTTTCGGAAGATCCGAACCGTTCATCTTGATCTCCATCCTCTAAATACCTGACCCACCAATTTTCAACCCGATCCCATGTGTTTTGCCCGTTCATCAACCATTCGCAAAAGTTCTGTTCATGCGAAACCGTTAAATTTGGGTCGGATGGATGAACATGCAAAACACATGGGATCGGGTTGAAAATTGGTGGGTCGGGTATTTAGAGGGTGGAGATCAAGATGAACGGTTCGGATCTTCCGAAAAAATGGGGGGCATAGGATTTTTTATAGGGGGTCATTTTTGGGGGTTATTTTTGGGGGTCATTTGATCCCTTCTCATATATATATATATATATATATATATATATATATATATATATATATATATATATATATATATATATATATATATCCCCAAAGATATATCTCTCTCCCCAAATGCATATGTATGATAAACATGATTTACATAATGCATATATCTCTCTCCCTTGCCATTGTCAAAGAGGCGGACATCAAATATATCCCACTTGTCATTCTAATTAAAGATGTGACAATATGCAAGAGATAAATAGATGTATGATATCAAACTGTAAAATTTAGTGGGTATCAATCACTATCCCATGCTCCTCCTGGATCATAGAAATGGTCAAATTGTTAACTTCTAGGATCTAATACCAATTGTAAAGAAAGAGATAAAAGATATCTAACCATTGTAAATAATACTTGGAGCCATGGGCCTAAGTGTATCAAAGCATATATATATAAATCAATCACATTGATACACATGACATTGCCAAAAGGAAATATAACATGAAACATGTTGGCAATATCAATGGTTTTAGTTTGAAACCATCATAACCAATTGTAAAATGACACCAACTGTGAACAATGATCCCAATTAAAACCCGAAATGAGAGTTAAAATATGTTTTAAAATATTTTAAACATATAACATATTAACTCCCCCATTGACATGCATATGGATCAACAAATGCATGTATGTCAATGTATTCCCCAAGGCCCCCATTTTCGTGAAAAATAAATTTGAAAGTATTTTCAAAATCATGAAACATCACACCAATAATGGGTATGCTAAAAATAGACATTAAGCATAATACTTATGCAATATGCATGTGTGTAAGACCTAAACATTAGGGAACCAAATCCAAGAGGAGTTTGATTTCCTAATGTAATCACATGAGGTGATCACATCCCTAACTAAAGAGTTAATATAACTATCCCTCTCTTGCACACTTCACCTAGTGGAAATCTATAGACTCAAGGATTTTCTAGGCAATGGTTTTGCCTTCGCAGGAGGGGTGGATGTGGCATGCTTAGGTGTAAAAAATATTTCATTGGCATGCATAAAGTGAAGATTTTGCTTCTTAGCAAAAATTGAAGAGTTTTCATTTTTCCTCACCACCTTGTATTTACATGCTCGTGTTGATATTATTGTTATACAAGAAGGCATGGTGATTCTTCTTAGGTGCTTTAGCAATATGTCTTGTATTTTCACCAAAAATAAAATTAGAGATGTGTTTGGTAACCACCTTTGGAGTGTATCCCAAACCTCCTATATGGTTTGCCGGATGTTGTTTTTCAAGCAAACCGTGGAGTGAATCCCTAGAATAAACAAAGTTTTTGAGCTTTTGGGATTCCTCTTCACATTTCAACGTGTTGTTCAATGCGAGTTTCTAAGCTAAGGTTTTGAGCTACTAATTTATCATTGGAAATGCTCATTTCCTTAACTTGAGAGAGAAGTGTCTCTCTCTCACTAGTGTCACAAATATGCAAAGCATCATTATTATTTAAACTAAAAGAATCTAAGGCATGCAACCTACTCATAGCATTTTTAAATTTTGCTTTCAATTTAGCATATGAGTCGATGCACTTACTTGCCACATTGGAGACCACGTTGTAGCGATATTTAAGCTCCTCGTAGGATTGCTTTGGCTCCTCCTCAACTTCCTCTTCGGATTCCTCCTCGCTAGAGTTTGACGAAGACTCTTCCCCCTTTGCCATGAAGCACATGTGAGCTCGCTCCTTGTCATCCTCTTCTTCGTCACTTGATGTGTCCTCATTGGAGTCAGTAAATGTGCCGAAAAGTCCCTTCTTTTGGTTCTTGAACTTGGACTTTCCTTTCCCATACTTCTTTCCTTTACCCTTGTACATCTCTTTGGTGGGGTTTGAAGGGCCTTCGGTGGAGAGATGACCTTTTTCTCTACAATTGAAACAAATCGGATTGTTAGAATTAGATGCAAACTTTGAAGAAGATTTACATTGCTTGCTTTTGAGGAATGCTCTTAGTTGCTTGGCAAGCTCCATGATTTCATCTCCACTAGCCTCATCTTCTTCACTAGTTTCTTCTCGATGGAATTCTTCCTCTAATTGATTGGCTCCTCCATGCCATGGAATGCAACCCCCTTTTTATTCTCCGGCTTCTCAGACTTGGTTGGTTGAATCTCCTTCTTGTGTTGAAGCTTCACTTCGTATGTCATGAGATTCCCAACGCACTCCTCAACGATATATTTGGACATGTCGTTAGACTCCAAAATCCCGTTGGCATTTGACTCCCATTTGGGTGTAAGAGTGTCAAGGATTTTCTCCACTCGATCCTCTTGAGAAATAACATTCCCAAGTCCTTCCAAAGCGTTCACGCCAAAGTGTTCACGATGTCTGTGACCATTGTGAACATTTCTGAGCTGCTTTCTCCTTCCTGCATTTTAAACATTTCATATTTATATCTAAACACACTTTGTTTAGATTTCTTTACCTTGGATGTCCCTTCAAAAGTAATCTCCAAGATATGCCAAATTTCGTTGGCCGATTTGTTTATGGAGATGCAGTTGAACTCATTCGGAATGAGGGCTCAATGGAATGCTTTCATAGCGCTCGCATTGAATTTGATAGAGTCCTTCTTCACCTTTGTCCTTGAGGCTGTGGGTGTAGTAGGCTTCTCAAAGGGCGACTTCGTGATGTCCCAAAGGTCTTGACCCTCCAATTAGATCATCGTCCTGATCTTCCAACTAGTGTAGTTGGTTCTGTTGAAGAGCGGGGGTCGAACGGTTGATAGACCTTCTTCATGAGACGCGGATATAGCATTGACTGCCATTGTTGTAGTATCTTATAACCTCGCTCTGATACCAATTGTAAGGACTGTCTACCTTGCAATACTAACAACAAACACTCTAGAGTGGGTGAATAGAGTAATTGCAATAAATTGTGCAATAAAAATTTAACTTGCAAATGAGAAATAATAAATGCAAGAGGAATTAATCAATAAAATCAATCCAAACACAGACACAAGATATTACACTGGTTCCCCAAACTTGGGTATGTCCAGTCACACCAATATCCACTATAATTCTCACACAGAGAAGTGAATACAATCTTACACAGAGATACCTCACTCAGAGGATTTTGGATTCCCACAAAGAGATATCCTTGCCCTCACACAGAGAGACTCAAACTCTCACACAGAGAGATTACAACCAACCCTCACACAGAAGGTTATACTCTCACACAGAGAGTAACTAGCTCTCACATAGAAAGCTATGGTTTCAATAAAATAACAAAGTAAAACAAGTACTCTTACATATGCCTTGAGATGAACTTACTCATTAATGAATGCAAGGAATAGAAGATGATCTCCAAGTGATGAGATTAGCTTGAAGGCACTTGGATGATTTCCCTTGAGCTTGACTTCAATGCATGAAGGAGATAATGAGCTCTAGGAGGGAAATGAGAGAGTTTGAGAGTGACTTAATAAAACTCTAATGATTTTCAATAGCATCAAGAAGTTCTAATGAACTCATCCCTCTACTATATATAGGAAGCCAAAAGAAACCCTCAAACCCAAGCAAAAAGCCAAAATGAATAAATCTACAATGGCTAGTTTTGGCAATTTACGGCATCAACAGTCGACTGCTGAACAACTGACAGTCGACTGGTCAACGGCTATAAAATCCTAAGGGCAATAATCTGAGCCAGAATAGGCAATTGTAGAAGAATACACATGCGACTGTAAGTAGACAAGCTACTGTAAAAACTTCATTAGTCGACTGACTTGCATAATGGGATGTAGCCCAGAAAATGCAAGTTGCACACAGACGACTGTTGAGCAATTCACATGCGACTGTAAATAGACAGGCAACTGAATATCCTTTAGCAGACAACTGCCACTTAGGATGGAAAGGAGTTGAGAAAATGCAACTTTCACACTTACGCCTTTCAGACGATAGATGACCATTTCACATGAGACTGTAAATATACAGGTGTTGCAGGGTAGAATTCGCTAACAATGAATTTGTATTTATGTGGGAGAACCAAGGGCATGATGGTTACAAGTTTAGGGGGGATGATGAGGCTAACTACGGTCAGAGGACGATTTGTAGAGGAAGATCCCAAGGTCGCCCGCTAGACAAGGTAAGTCGCCTGCTTCGTGGTAAAGGTCATTTGACAGTTGATGAAGATTTCCGCTGGTCGCTCGTCCGCTGGCAGCTAGGGCGAACTTCCTACAACAAGAACAACTTGTCAGAAAGGCTGGGCCTGCTGTCAGCCCGCAGCCCCTCCGATGCTTAAGTCAGTTTATGATTGATGAGAAGGTGTCGGACATGAAAGGTGATCTTAAAGGCATATCGGCACTTGCATGGCAGACTAGTGTGGAAGGAGCGAATATGTGGAGGATATTCAACCTTGAATATGAATAAATGTGTTAGGAGTTTCTTACGGATTCAGCTAACCCACTGCTCTCTCGCTTGGAGGTGAGGGGGTATTTATAAGCTGTTGGAATTGGTTGCTTTTGCTGAGCTGGCGTTGTCAGAACGTCAGGGATCCGACCGTTGGCGTCAGGGCCGAACGTGTCAGACATGATTTTATCAGGAGGTTAGAGCTGTAATGTCAGGTGGCACTTTTGTCAGGCTGTCTGGCAGCGAAACGGCTAGGCGTGCTTTTGGCAGGCGGTCAGGCGATGAAGCGGTCAGGTGCGCTTTTGTCAGACTTTGTCTGTAGGGAAACTGGCAGTGGTGTTAGTGGCCGGTTGCCTCCTTCCTTGGGCAGACTGCTTCAGGGCAGAGAGGTATGCGACTGTATCCGAGGCGAGCTACTCTGGGACGAGCCAGCGTAAAACTAGTGCGATATGCCGGAGGGCTCTTCTCTCTGATTCGGATGGCGAGCTTGTCGCTCTGCTTGGGCGAGCTTCTTCGAACCTTGACGAACTAAGTCTCATGGGGGAGATTCAGTAGGCCATGACTTGGGCTTGGTTGACAATCTTGGTGGTCTCCAAGGGCGCACTGCTCTGAGCCTCGGCGAGCTCTTCTTAGTCATGGCGAACTGGTCCTCATTGATAAGGATTGTTGATGGATTATTTGAGTGTGACTTTATAACCTAGGCCAGCTTTTAAGGCGTAACAATTGCCCCCAACATTTGATGTAGACGATCTTCGGCCAGAGGATACATTGAATGTTGAGTGGACATGTTAGCAAATTTTTAGAAAATCTCTCTGTACCTTTTGTTTGGTAGCGAGATTTGTAAGCCTGGGCGACCTATCGGGGGCATAGCTCGTACGCTTGCCCCAGAGTGTGAGTGTGGTGAAGTAGCCCACCCCTAGCGATCATGCTGATCTTGGCCTAGGGTTTCTCATATCTCTAAAACACAAAAAGTGCGTAAGTCGAAACATCGACATACATCGTAGATAGAGTGAAGACCTGTTTGAGTGGGGGCACATTCCAGAAACCTGCCCCAGACCCATGGGTGACCTGCCGGGGGAGGGTTACCTTCACTGAGGACAACCTTCACCTGAGGGCGCCCTTTCGGAGGTGTAGTTTCGGAGCCCGCCCTGGGTCTCTGACAGGGAAGGGTCGAGTTACACAGCCTGTCCCAAGCCCTTGGCAACCATTCGGGGGCGCAGCTTGGAAGCCTACCCCAGATCTTTGCTGCAAGGTAGCTCACTCTCTTCTCCGGTTTGGGTAGCGAGGCTCAACCTGCTACATGTAGTCAGGCCGCAACATGCCACGGAGGGCTTCAAGATGGTGAGTCGGGGTCATGGCCCTTCTAGCACCCCTGGGGGTTCCTATGCCCCTGGCGCCTTTCGGGGGCGCAGCATGTGGCCTGCCCTGGATCTTTGTAGGAAGGGGTTGAAATGTGTAGCTCGTCTCCAGTCGTTGGAGACCTTTCGGGCGTGCGACTCAGAAACATACGCCAGATCATTGCTTGCAGCAAGGCAGCTCGCTCTTTGCGATTAGGCCGACCCTGATCTAGGGCTTTTTCTCACAAGAAAAGTCTGAAGAGGGCGTCAGTCGAAACTTAACGGTAGGTGAGAGAGAAGAAAGACATGTATTTTCGCGTCCCAGGTCATCCCGCGAGGGCTCGAGCCCTAGGGCGCATAGTCGGCCTACTCGGAGGATTTTCAATTTTGGGGTTGGAGCTTTACGGAAGCACTTGTTGAGCATCACCTTCTTCATTGAGCCGCCAATGTTGAGCCGCCTCGATGTCCGCATCGAGACGTCTTTGTGGAGCCGCTATCTCTTTATTAGACTCCTTTTACCGGGCGGCTACCTCTTCTTCGATCTGGGGATGAAGGCTATGCCTCACGTTCTGGGGATAAGGGGGACGGTTGGACATCTTGGCCCCATCCGCACCCCAATCGTTCGTTATATTTGTAAAGGCTTCAAAGCCTTGGTGAATAGCATGGGCCAAGGCACAAATAGCATCTGCCATCCCCTAAGGGGGTACCTCTGCCAGGGAAGTCTTTCCGAGAGGACAAGGCTTATCCTCCATGGGTTTTTTGCCATGGTTAGGACTAGGATCGAAAGGTATGGGATTAGACATGGGTGTAACCCTAAGTTCCCATAGACGGTGCCAAATGTGGCAGGGTAGAATCTGCTAACAATGAATTTATATTTACGTGGGGAACCAAGGGCACGATGGTTACAAGTTTAGGGGGGATGTCGAGACTAACTACGGTCAGGGGACAATTTGTACATGGAGATCTCAAGGTCGCCCGCCAGACAAGGTAGGTCGCCTGCTTCGTGGTGAAGGTCGTTCGATAGTTGATGAAGGTTGCAGCAGGTCGTTTGTCCGCTGGAAGATATGGCGAACTTTCCACAACAAGAGCAACTCGTCAGAAAGGATGAGTCGGCTGTCAGCCCGCAGCCCCTCCGATGCTTAAGTCAGTTTATGACCGATGAGAAGTTGTCGGACATGAAGGGCGATCTTAGAGGCAGATTGACACTTGCGTGGTAGAATAGTGTGGATGGCACGAATATATGGAGGATATTCGACCTTGAATATGAATAGATGTGTTAGGAGTTTCTTCAGATTCTGCTAACCAACCCCATTCTCGCTTGGAGGTGAGGGGGTATTTATAGGCTGCTGGAGTCGGTTGCTTTTGCTAAGCTGGCGGTATCAAGGTGTCAGGGATCCAACCGTTGGCGTCTGGGCCGAATGTCTCATACGTGCTTTTGTCAGGCGGTCAGAGCCGTAAATGTTAGGTGGCACTTTTGTCAGGCTGTCTGGCGGCAAAACGGCTAGGCGTGCTTTTGGCAGGCGGTCAGGCGACGAAGCAGCCAGGTGCGCTTTTGTGAGACTTTGTCTGTAGTGAAACTGGAAGTTGTGTTAGTGGCAGGGCGCCTCCTTCCTTGAGTGGACTGCTTCGGAGTGAAGAGGTAGGCGAGCTACATTCGGGGCGAGCTACTCTCAGGTGAGCCAGCGGAGAACTAGTGCGATCTGCCAGAGGGATCTTCTCTCTGATTCGGATGGTGAGCTTACCGCTCTGCTTGGGCAAGCTTCTTCGAACCTTGGTGAACTAGGTCTCATGGGGGAGATTCGGCGAGCCATGACTCGGGCTTGGTTGACAAGCTTGCCGGTTGCAAGGGCGCACTGCTCTGAGCCTCGGCGAGCTCTTCTTAGTCTTGGTGAACTAGTCCTCATTGATAAGGATTGTTGATGGGTTATTTGAGTGGGCCTTTATCAACTAGGCCTGCTTGTAGAGCGTAACAATTGCCTCCAACATTTGGTGTGGACGATCTTCGGCCAGAGGAGACACTGAATGTTGAGTAGACACGTTAGTAAATTTTTAGAGAATCTCTTCGTACCTTTTATTTGGTAGCGAGATTCGTAAGCCTGGGAGACCTATCGGGGGCACAGCTCGTACGCTTGCCCCGGTGTGTGAGCATGGTGAAGTATCCCACTCCTACTGAGCTGATCTTGGCCTAGGGTTTCTCATATCTCTAAAACAAAAAAGTGTGTAAGTCGAAACAACGACATACGTCAAAGATAGAGTGAAGACCTGTTTGGGTGGGGGCGCAGTCCGGAAACCTGCCCCGGACCCATGGGTAACCTGTCGGGGAGGATGACCTTCGCAGAGGATAACCTTCACCTGAGGGTGCCTTTTCGGGGGTGTAGTTTCGAAGCCTGCCCTGGGTCTCTGACAGGGAAGGGTCGAGTTACACAACCTATCCCAAGCCCTTGGCATTCTTTCGGGGGCGCAGCTCGAAAGCCTGCCCCAGATCTTTGCTGCGAGGTAGCTCGCTCTTTTATCCGGTTTGGGTATCGATGCTCGACCTGCTACGGGTAATCAGGCCATTTCTGCCCTGGAGGGATTCGAGAGGGTAAGTCGGGGTCGTGGTCCTTCCAGCACCCCTGTGGGGTCCTATGCCCCTGGCGCCTTTCGGGGGCGTAGCACGTGGCCTGTCCTGGATCTTTGATAGTGAGGGGACGAGGTGCGTAGCTCGTCCCCAGCCCATTGGAGACCTTTCGGGTGTGCGATTCAGAAACCTACCCCGGATCATTGCTTTCAGCAAGGCAGCTCGCTCTTTGCGATTAGGCCGACCCTGATCTGGGGCTTTTTCTCACAAGAAAAGTTTGAAGAGGACGTGAGTCGAAACTGTACGGTAGATGAGAGAGAAGGAAGACATGTATTTTCACGTCCCAAGTCGTCCCGCGAGGGCTCGAGCTTAGGGCACGTAGTCGGCCTACTCAGAGGAGCTTCAATTTTGGGGTTGGAGCATTACGGAAGCACTTGTTGAGCGGCAACTTCTTCATTGAGCCGCCAATGTTGAGCGGCCTCGATGTCCGCATCGAGACGTATTTGTGGAGCCGCTATCTCTTTGTTGGGCTCCTTTTGCCGGGTGGCCACCTCTTCTTCGATCTGGGGGTGAAGGCTGCACCTCACGTTCTGGGGAGAAGGGGGTACGATTGGACGTCCAGGCCCCATCTGCACCCCAATTGTTCACCATCTTTGTAAAGAGTTCAAAGCATTGGTGAATAGCAAGGGCTGAGGCATGAATAGCCTCTATCGTTCCCTCAGGGGGTACATCCACCAAGAAAGTCCCTCCGAGAGGACGAGGCTCGTCCTCTATCGGTTGTTTGCCATGGTTAGGACTAGGATCGAAAGGTACGGGATTAGACATGTGTGTGGCCCTAAGTTCCCACAGACGATGCCAAATGTTGCAGGGTAGAATCCGCTAATAATGAATTTGTATTTATGTGGGAAACCAAGGGCACGATGGTTCCAAGTTTAGGGGGGATGAAGAGGCTAACTACGGTTAGAGGACGATTTGTAGATGGAGATCTCAAGGTCGCCCGCCAGACATGGTAGGTCGCCTGCTTCGTGGTGAAGGTCATTCAACAGTTGATGTAGGTTACCGCAGGTTGCTCGTCCGCTGGAAGTTAGGGCGAACTTCCTACAACAAGAGAAACTCGTTAGAAAGGATGGGCCGGCTGTCAGCCCACAGCCCCTCTGATGCTTAAGTCAGTTTATGACCGATGAGAAGGTGTCAGACACAAAGGGCGATCTTAGAGGCAGATCGACACATAGGTGGCAGACTAGTGTGGAAGGCGTGAATATGTGGAGGACATTTGACCTTGAATATGGATTGATGTGTTCGGAGTTTCTTACAAATTCAGCTCCCACCTCTCTCTCGCTTGGAGGTGAGGATGTATTTATAGGCTGTTGGAGTCGGCTGCTTTTGCTGAGTTGGCGGTGTCAGGATGTCAGTGATTCGTCCGTTGGCGTCAGGGCCGAAAGTGTCAGGATTGCTTTTGTCAGGCGGTTAGAGTTGTAAATGTCAGGTGGTGCTTTTGTCAGGTTGTTGACGCACCCGAAACCTACACCTATTTCACCTGGCGGTGTCACGATCGCCAGGCGTGATATGGCTCCTAGGTTTCAATTCCGGGCTCAATCCACAAGCTGATGGTGTCGAGTTATAGTATAAATGATATCGAATCCCACAGTGACGGTGATAGTGTGTATGGATTCTCAGTTTGCTTCTAAATCTCGAAGTGAGATAGCTATCGGGTTGAAGGGATTGTTTGGGGTATTGTTGTTGTTTTACTAATAAAAAAGGGCTAGGGCATTAAGGATCACCACTAAGATCGTCGAGGGTCGACGTTAGAGTAGAATCCTCACGTTGCATTAGGGTTAGGGGATAAATCTCACAATTCATACCACTCTCGTGGGTTAGAATTGTGAGGTATTTCGATGGCACTCATTGACACAATGGCGGTAGCCGTCAACGTAGCGGTATAGTTCGTCAATGGATCTCCTCAATGCACGAGCTGGGTATGGTCACGAGCCTTGGTTGGATCCACCGATTTCCCTATTCGGATCCCATAGATACCCCTTAAGCACATCAATTCCACAGACCGTGGGCATGATCTCAGTACGGGTTATCTAGGGATTCGGTAGGATTGACCGAAATACTTCCCTAAATCCCTAATTCAATGTGGAGATTCAGATCTACATTTTCCCCTAGGATCTTAAGGCTAACGCATCAACCCCAAAAATATCTACTCACACATGGTGATATTCATGAATAAAAACACTATTTTCATAGACGAAGACATCATAGCAATCAAAAGAATAAAAGTAGAAGACTTACAGTGGGAGATAAATAAGATTTTCAATTTATAGATCTAGGAAAAATTCCAGATTCCCAAGCGCAAGAACAATCGAGAAACAAAAGTCACAATCTCCAAGTTTCGATCCAAAATTCCTTAAGAAAAATTAATCTAAAATAAACTCTCCAAAAATCGCCTCAGCCCCTGCTCCAAAACTGTTCGAAAATCTCCAAGTGAGTCGCCCCCTTGTTGTCGCACAGCTCCCTCAGCCTTCAGTCCCAAGCGTTACGCGATCGACGGCTTCAGAAAAACTTTCCAAAAATAGCCCTGGCTCTGCCGACCGAGTAGGCTGCTCGGTCGAGCAGTGCATTGCTCATTCGGTCGCTCGGATCGAGCAGCTGTGATGCTCGGCCGAGCACAACAAGAATCGAAAAATCTCCCAATCTTTACTCTGCCTGCCAAGACCGAGTCATCTCAGCTCGGTCCGAGCATAGTTTGACTCAGTCGAGTAAAGCGTTGCTCGGGCCGTGCGCTGGAATTGCTTCACCTTTGGAATTTGACACTGCTCGACCGAGAAGATGAACTACTCACCAGCCCGTATCAGCTCCTTTCTTTCATTTGAAGCTTCTCGGTCCGAGCATCTGAACTGCTCGATCGAGCAGTCTTGAAAACTTTCTCCAGGGGCTGCTGAAGGCTCCCCTCTCTCCTCTGCTTTCTCTCTTCTCCTCCAATGGCTCCAAAAGCGTGGTAAACTCCTACAGGGCTCTACCAATGAGCTCACGAATGCATCGGATGTGTCCGTACCTAAGTGGGGTCCCAAATCTCTCCAAAATCCCTGAAAACTCATTAAACACTACGAAAATCGAAAAAATCGTCAGAAACACAATATCGTAGTAAAATGTGGGATTTTGATGCGAAAATGATATGGAATGCCATGAAATGATTATATGAAAATAGGGAAAAATATGGACACATCAAAATCCCCCAAGCTTACCACTTACTCGTCCTCAAGGAAGACGAATAATCAGTACGCCGGGAGGAAAACAAAAAGAAATAGAAAAATAAAACTTGAAAGAGAGGAAAAGTAAAAAGAGAAGGGAATAGAAGTGAGTGGAGAGTGCTAGGGGTGATCATTCAGATCTCAGGCCTAAATAGTATATCACGATGCTCTGAATGATAAACATAGATGCTACTGGCAATTTCTAGTTTTACAAATCATATGACTAGCATGCAATGCAGGCAAAGGGTAGGGATCTACAGAAATAACGCCATCAATTCACATCTATCTCATGCAATCCCTAGAGTCTAGTATAAAGAAGTTGGTAACGCCCTTTTCAATCACATATACACAAGGAGCATAAAGAAATCACACAACATGCAATAGAGAATAGAAAAAAGTCATGACATTCAGTTATTCATTTCGATTCATGAAAAATCTCCAAAAACTAAAGCATTTCGTAAAGTTTAGGTATTATTAAATCTCCCTGTTATGCACCGTCTCCACTCTACTGTCATGCTCACTCATGTGATCAGTTGGTTTACCCCCCAAGCTTAGCTTAAGGCGTCACATCTAGGAATATGATATGAAATTTTTCTTTTTCTTCCAAGTATAAGTGATAGCTTCTAATGAAAAGACACAAAACAATATTTATTCCTTTTCTTTTTTTTTCTTTTCTTTTTCACAGATGAATATATGCACATTTTTTCATTTAGAAGCTATACTTTTTCTTTTTGGGTTTGGGAAGTGAGATGCGGTAAAGATAGCTGTGGGGATGTAACCAACTGATATCTAGAGAGATATATATAGATATGTGGAGAAGGAAAATAGTATAACTCTCGGTTCACTCATAGGAGGGTGCACAACGGTCTGATAAAATAACACCCTAACTAAACTCATAGATAGCATGGATATTTTCATTCCTCTAAACGGATACTAAAAAGACATGCAGTAATAAGCACCATAGCAGCAGGCATGCAATCAGAAGGGAATAAGATAAAAACATGTGCTCCAGGTGTTCTACTGATGCATGAACCTAGGTGCATTACCCAACATAGTGCATACTAGATACTAATTCATGCATTCGATTTTCAATTTATTTCAAGCATTAAATCAAATAGATCAGCAAAAGAAATGCACACATATAGATAGTAAAACTGAAATTTACCCTAATAGCATGACATCGAAAGTGAGCATCGTAAAAGACCAATAAGGCCACGAGAGATATCATCATGCGCAACATCCTTAGCAAATAAAGAGAAAAAAGGTGGAGAAAATAAGAAAATAAAGAAACAGAGATGCATACATGGTGGAAAGATAAAATATGATGCAAAATGAGAAAAAAGAGAACGACGTGAAAAAACAGTGAAAAATCGAAATAAAAACTGAAATAAGGGAGGAAAATGTAAAAAGAAAAACGAAAAATAAAGCGGTAGCGCTCATCCCCCAAGCTAAACCTCACTGCTAAGAAAACGCTAGTAGGCAGGAGGTGATGCTAAAGGGGTGGGGTGGGAGGTGGTATGTGATAAAAAATGTGCAATAAGAAAGAAAAATAAAAACATGGAATGATGCAATGCTGAATGAAATATGATGCATGGGTGGCTCCTCCCCAAAGCTATGTAAGTGTAAGGCCCCGAACAGACAGATGTGCACAAAAATAAATAGGGGATGCAGAAGTGGGTAACGACGACATCAAGCAGAGGCATCACCCTCTGGGGGGGTGGTGGGCCCCTCTGCTGTAGACCAGGAGCGGTGGGTGGATCTGGCTGGAAGTCATGGGGAGGGTTATGGTGAGATCAATGATGGCAGTAAAGGGCTCATCAGAATATAACACCAGGGCAGACATAGGATCTAATGTGGAGTCCAACTCAGAAGTGGAAGAAACAGTCTCTGCAGAAGCCTGAGACAGTGAGGCACTGAGTGGTGTAGAGGTGGTCACAGTGTCTGGCCTGGGTGGTGAAGCAGGTGCAAGGATCACATCTGGTGGGCCAGGTATCGAAGCAAGTCTATAATAGAGGTCAGGTCCGACTCGACTCTAGCGTGGTGTGTCACCGTCGAGCGTATGAAGTCCTCGAAATCCTGCCGTAGGTGGGAAGTCGACTCCTCCAACGCGGTCAGGTGACCATTTGTAGTACAAGAGTCGGGTGGAGGGCGGGGGATGTGTCTATAAGTCACCACTCTCATAAATCGGCCCCGTGCAGCTGTGGCACGGTGCCTAGCCTAGAAGGTAGGAGAGGGTGAGCTCGAAGGTAACTCAGAAATGGATGAAGAAAGAGCTGTAGTCGACACAGAAGAGTATACAAACGTCGACATGCTCTAAGTAAAAATAGCCACGGATGATAAGGAAGTGGTGCCAGGAAGTGGAATCTGGTGACCTAAAGATAGGGGAAGTAAAGCAATGAGGTCACTGAGAGGAGGCAGAGTGGGGGCAGGGTCGTGCTCAAAAAATTCTAGATCTTTGAGATCAGGAGCAGACTGTATATCTGTGCCCTTCGGCACAGAAGTGGTAGAGACAGAAGTCTGAGTCTCGGGGCAAAATGTGGAGACAGTCCTCGAAGACTCGACTGTGGTGGGGGCGGTGGATACAATGGTGGTGGAAGAAACGTCTCCAGAAGATGATGGGTGAGCAGGTGGGGCTGGGAGGCCATCAACTAAGGCAGCAATGTCATGAAACTCGAACACAGGGGAGCGTGGGTCCTGTTCGTCGACGGCTGCCTCGACCGGTGCTCCAGGGGGGCTCGAGTACGTGTATGGGAGGGAATGGCTTGACCCTAGGAATCATCCAGTCAAGCTGGACAGCTGAGATGTGCGTGAGGTGAGGGGTGGGGAGCACTATATGAAGATCGTGGTGGGTGCCTACAAGATTTAGCCAGTGACGATCACCATACGGTCGGATAATATACATATGCTCGAGCACGTCGATGGTCAAGCGTGTAGGGTCAACGGGGTGGTGAAGGTCAACTGGGATGAGAATACCAAGCATCCTAGCAAAAATGGTGAAGAAACCACCGCAGCAGATGTCGGTGGTGAAATAAGTGGTGGCAATCTGGTAAAGGCGGTGACATAACCAGTGGGCTACGTCAGAGAGCATGAAGGGTCGCTGGGAGCCATCAGGGTGAAATCGTAGAGGCTGGGTCATGCCCATGAGATGTGTAAGCTCTGGTAGGGACATGGTCCCGACCTCAGTCCTGCAAAATAGAGTGGAGGCTAAGTGCCTCTGAGAGTAACGAAGGCATGGGTGCACGATGCACGATGCCTTTGCCCAACTAGGGCGATACTGAGGAAGGCCTGAAATACGCTCCCAAAAGGCTCGAGCATCAAATGTGTCAATGTCAAAGAGTGGAGAAAAGTCAGCTCTGGGCTCTGGTATGGCTGGAAAGTGAAAGTACTCGCGGATCATGGCAAATGTGATAGTGCAATCGTGGTCCATGAGGCGAAAGGTGATGCCGTCACCCGCTGGGGTGCGAGCAAGGGAGCTGAGGCCTTGAGTGCTATGTGGGAGTAGGTGGGAGTGTGTACACCGAGGAAGCGGTTGAAACCAATCGCTCGATAGAGGTGATGAACTCCTTGGAGGAGTCCGAGGGATCTAAGGGCAGGCACATCTATGAACACAGTAGGTACGAGACGACGCTGAGAGAGCCTAACAAAGAGCTCTCGGTGTGCGTCGTCTCGGAACGTATTGCCAAATGTCTGGAGACGTGCAGGCAGGGCATCCCTGGTGCCTACGAGGTGTGGGGGGGATGATGTAGAGGCGGTGGAGATAGCGTTGGTGGGGATGGGGGCTGTGGTGGTAGGGATAGAGGCGGCCGTGACAAGTGTGGTGGTGGTGGGGATGGTAGTGGTAGTGGTGAGAGCTAAAGTAGATGGGGTGATGGTGGCTGTGCTATGGGTGGTGGTGGTGACGCGTGCACGACGCTGGGGTCGGGAAGAGGAAGCGCCAGACGAAGGCCTCTTCCCGCGATCCAGAGGTGTGGTGGATCCGCGTGTCAGGTTTGAGGAGAACATCTTCCCTTTCTCTACTCAGACTCATCCAACGCCACAGCCTACACTGATCAACTCTATCCCATCGACCATTATTCCTACCCATCCACCTGCACCCCTCCAACCAACACCCACCGATCCCCTGATCTACCAACCTACCGACCATCCGACCCATCAACACGACCTACCGACCTCTCCAAGCCGCCCCACAGCTCGCTCAACCCAAAGTATGACCGATCCAGCTGATTCACCAACACAAACCTTGCCTGACCCATCATTGCCTACAAGCATTCTACAACATATCTCGGCACACCATAATCCGGTCACTCACCCGACCTCTTACCATCCCCACTTAACTTCCATGTTACCTCCAACCTCCACTTCTCCACCTACTCAACCCACATCGGATACTTCACCACTGTCGACTCATCCCATGACCACCCGTTCCATGGTCGGCACCTTCAAACCTCGTCAACCATTAAACCTACATGCCCAAATCACCTCAGAAGAACCGATATCCTATAAGGAGGCGTCCAAACATCCCCAATGGGTCGCAGCCATGCAGGACGAGTATGCTGCTTTAACCCGTCAAGAGACTTGGGAACTTGTCTCTCCTCCTCCCTCAGTAAACATCATCGGATGCAAGTGGGTCTACAAGATTAAGCGTCACACGGATGGCTCTGTTGCCCGCTATAAAGCTCGGCTCGTGGCCAAAGGCTTTCATCAGAAGGAATGGGTTGACTGCGCCGAGACCTTCAGCCCAGTCGCCAAGCACGGTTCTATCCGCCTCCTGATCACCCTGGCTCTACACTTCGACTGGCCCATCAGACAACTCGATGTCTCCAATGCCTTTTTACAAGGAAACATCGATGAAAATCTTTATATGGCGCAACCTATGGGATTCATAGATCCCTCTTTCTCACAACATGTCTGCAAGCTACGGAAAGCATTATATGGCCTCAAACATGCGCCTCGACAGTGGTATGCTCGCTTCTCCCAGTTTCTCCGCCTTCATGGATTCCACCCGAGCATTGCCGACTCATCTCTCTTTGTCAAACACTCTGGCGACCAAACAACCGTGATCCTGTTGTATGTCGACGACATCCTAATCACGGGCTCTTCGTACATCAATTCATTGGCGAGCTTGCCAGTGAGTTCTCACTCAAAGATCTCGACGATCTATCATACTTCCTGGGACTGGAAATTCAACGAAGCTCCCAAGGCTGCTTCGTCCATCAGACCAAATATACAAAAGAGCTCCTTCAGAAAGCCGGTCTCTCCGGTTGCAAGCCGAGCAGAACTCCAGTCTCCTCAAAACGGAATCCAAATACCTCAGATCATTTACTGCTCGATGGATCGTACTACCGCAGTCTGGTCGGTGCTCTTCAATACCTCACACTGACCCGACCTGATATTGCATTCGCCGTCAATCAAGTATGTCAGTTTCTCCATGCTCCACGTGACTCACATCTCACAGCTGCAAAGCGGATTCTTCGGTATCTTTAACACACTCCAACCCACGGCATTCTTCTTCGTCCGAGTCCTCTGTCACTCATCGCCTTCTCCGACGCTGATTGGGCAGGAGATCATGTAGATCGTCGCTCCATCAATGGATTCTGTGTCTTCCTCGGAAAGAACCCTTTGACTTGAAGTGCAATAAAACAACCTTCGATTGCACACAGCTCGACAGAATCGGAGTACCGGTCTCTCTCTCTCACGGCTAAAGAGATCATCTGGCTACAACTTCTCCTTTCTGACCTTCAAATTCCTCTCTAAGACAAGCCGCTAATTTGTTGTGACAACAAGTCGGCTATCTCACTCTCTTCCAATCCGGTCTTTCATTCCCGAACAAAACACTTCACAGTCGACTACCACTTCATCCGTGAACAGGTCACATCAGACAACATTCGTGTTCAACACATCTCTACTGAGGACAACCCGGCTGACATCTTCACTAAGAGTCTCACTGCGGATCGCTTCAAGCTATTGCGAGACAAACTATTCGTCATTTCGGCCGCTCAGTTTGCGGGGGCGTATAAGGAAATGAGACCAAGTCAACCATATCCCTTGAAGATCTCCAAACAATCAATGACATTCCTATCTGAAGGCGTTCCGATACAATGTACCGCATCTCGTAAAGATATGCAAGGTCAACCATATCCCTCGGAGATCTCCAACCAATCAATGACATTCATATCAGAAGGCGTCCCGATACAATGCATCGCATCTCGTAGAGATATGCATTCAGCACCTACCAATAAAGCTAGATTCATATCCTCTTGTAAAGTACTATTATACCATTGATACATTGTATTTAAACACATGAAGAGGAATGTAAAACTTCACTGGTTTCTCTTCTACATTTCTCCAGTCGTTTATCCCTTTTCTCTAAATTTCTTCATATAGTACTCTTATGAAATGGTTGTGGTATGGGGAAAACGATTTATTTCGAAACATGAAGATAGAGGTAGTTGGATGCTAGCCAGATATATTCTCTTAAAGCATGATCATTGATGCAATTTGCAAAGGAGGAGACATGTACAAAGCTTCCAAGTTGTTTGAGAAAATCATTGCGGGCAGTATTGCTCTCAATATTGTGATGTGCATGTGCATTTTCTCTTAGGACTCTTGTTTATGTCGTTGGGAAGAACCCTTTAGAGTGGTCAAGGAGATGGCCAATAAGGTTTACTCGCCTAATATTATTTCCTTCGGTACGCTTATGGATTCCCCCTGCAAACAGTGGAAAACTATTGTAACACATAAGCTGTTTAATGGTTTTGTTGAAAAAGGTCAGAAACAAAAAACTATCTTATATAACACTTTTTTTGAAAAGTTATTGTAAGAAAAGTTGTTTTGGTTAGATATCCAAAGTACTAAATTCAATGTACGACGATGGTTTGAAATTCAAGATACGTACTCACAACATCTTGATTGATTGTTATAAGGAGCAACATAGAATGGACAATGATATGTATATAATTGTAAAAATGCAACATGCTGGAGTGCCGACATTTCTATTTACAATATCTTATTGAATGGGCTATGCAAGGCTGAAAAACTAGAGGATGTCAATTATTCAATGATATCATACTCTGAGGGATAAATCCAGACACATTTAACTCTTTAGTAGATGGATCTTGCAAAGCCAGACATGTGATGATACTTTGAGATTATGTGCTGAAATGAGTGACCGTGGATTCTGTCAAAAGGTCATAACATACAATACAATAATTGATGGTCTATGTAGGGAGGAAGGATCATAGAAGCTCATGCATTATTAGACGTCATGATTCAGAGAGGAGTGGAGCTGGATATAATTTATCATGGAATGATAATGCCTAATAGGAAAAATGGTCGAATGCTTGAAGGTGTTGGATTTCATGCTTGCAATGGGCCAGAATCCTCTAGAATTTACATAATTCATGTTGATTGACATTTATTATTAATAGAGAAGGATTCAAACTGTTCTAAATCATTTCAAGGTGACACCTTGTAAGGGCTTGATGTAACAAGTAGTATTTATAACACCCTGCTTGGTGGTTTGTATTGAGCTGAAAGTCATTGATGCAAAAAAAAACATGATAATGCTATTGGCACTAGGATTACCCAAGATATTAGTACTTACCAAAAGATCATAGAAGGGCTTTTTTAAAACATGCGCATTGATGAAGCGATCCTATTTCATAGTGTGTCATCTTAAAAATGTAAAACTGAAGTTAAAACCTTAAGCATATTGATTAATGGAATGTTTATAGTGGGTAGAACTCAAGTAGCCAAGGTCTCTCTCATTCTATTACTGACCATGACTTGGTTCCAGACATTGTGACTTAAACAGTTATGATGAAAGGCATTATTAGAAAGGGTTGGTTGATGATTTTCTTCGTTATTGGAGGAAGATGGATGCTCTAAACATTCCACTATAGTTAATGTGGTCATCAGGAGTTTGCTTTAGAAAGGAAAACACAGAAAGACAAAAAGATACTTTATAAAATGGAAGTGAAAAAGGTTGCTCTTGAGGCCTATACAATCTATTTATTAGTAGATTTGCACCCAGAGGATGTGGATTATCAAAGGTTTCTGAATTCACTTCCTAATTTGTCTAAGCATTATGCAAGCTTAGTGTAACAGTCTTAAACCATTATATTGTATTTTTGTCAAAAATTTGGATGCATATTAATTTCTCTATATATAATAAAATTCGTGGTATTTATGTCATGATTGTAGTGTTAATAATTTTGTTGTGAAGGGAAATATAGGGAGAATAGGTGTAGAGGGTTAAGAGCCCCCTACCCTTGTATTTATAGCTTTCAATAGTGGGTTGGATACCCAATTGGCCCAATGGGCCTATTCATAACACTTCCCCTTATCCAACCAACATTGAATAAGGGGTGGATTCTTCATGATCCGAGTTAGGGTAACTATCTTGTTAAAGAAAGAACAGTTAACCCATAACTTCCCCTGTTTTAGGGATGTGTTTAGGGGTGGATACTTCAGGATCCAGAGTCAACGAGGTTGCCTCGTCAAAACCTTGACTACGGAAAACCCAGTGGGAAAAAACCTGTAGCCAAGGGAAAAGAGTACAACTCTGCAGTTGACTCCCCCTTATCTGACCAAGCTTCAGGCTTGCAGATTTCCTATGAATCTATACATCAGTCTCCTATGTATCTATGAGTTCATAGTTCTCTCATCCTGACCCAGTTTACATTTACTCACTCTCCTCATCCCAATCCCATATACAAGTTTCTCAAAGATGCTAGTAGGTAGGGATTTGGTAAGCAAATCCTCCAAGTTATTACATGATTGGATCTTCTATACCTCAATCTGCTTTTGCTTCTGAAGGTCGTGCATCCAGAAGAACTTGGGGGAGATATGCTTCGTCTTGTCACCTTTGATGTAGCCGTCCTGTAGCTGGGCTATACATGCTGCATTGTCCTCATGGAGTGTAGTAGGTGCAAGAACGCCGGTCGACAGGCCGGTGGAGGTGAGGATGTGCTGGATCACCGAGCGTAGCCAGAAGCATTCCTTGCTTGCTTCGAAGATCGCTAGTAGCTCTGAGTGAGTGGATGAGACGGTCGTCATGGTCTGCTTCACAGATCTCCAGGATATGGCAGTGCCGTCATATGTGAACATGTATCCGGTCTGAGACTTCTCTGTATGAGGATCGGACCTGTAACCTGCATCAGCATAACCAACTAAACCAGTTAATGCCCCTTTCCTGTAGAATAGACCTAAGTCTATGGACCCTTGGAGGTAGAGCAGAAGATGCTTAACTCCGGCCCAGTGCCGATGTGTAGGTGCAGCACTATATCTGGCTAGTAAGTTTACTGCAAATGCTATGTCAGGTCGAGTACAGTTAGCCAGGTAAAGGAGTGCACCGATAGCACTTAAATATGGCAATTCGGGGCCTATTACTTCCTCCCCCTCTTCCAGCGGCCGGAAGGGGTCTTTGTGTACATCCAATGAACTGACGACCATCGGAGTGTTGAGGGGGTGGCACTTATCCATCTGAAAATTTTTCAATAAGTTCGATGTGTAAGTTGACTGGTGTAACAGGATCCCATCTTTAAGATGTTCTATCTGAAGACCTAAACATAATTTTGATTTTTCGAGGTCTTTCATCTCGAAGGTTTCTGTCAGGCTTCTAGAAATCTTTGCGATCTCTTCAGGAGATCCGATGAGGTTTAAGTCGTCTACATAGACGGCTATAATTACAAATCATGTTGCCTTTGCTCTTATAAAGATGCAAGGACAGACTGGGTCGTTTTTAAATCCTTGTTGTGCAAGGAAATCGCTCAGTCTGTTATACCACATCCTTCCGGATTGTTTTAGACCATATAATGATCTTTGCAGTTTCACTGAGTAGATGTCACGTTCTCTCTATTTTAGTGCTGCAGGCAAAGAATAACCATCAGGCAATCTCATATAGATGTCTCGGTCTAGGTTGCCATATAGGTAAGCAGTAACCACGTCCATGAGTTGCATATCTAAACCCTCTTGTGCTGTTAAGCCAATGAGGAATCGGAAGGTGATCGCGTCCATGACTGGGGAGTATGTGGCTTCAAAATCCACCCCAGGACGTTGGGTAAAACCTTGCGCTACAAGCCTTGCTTTGTAGCGTACGATCTCATTCTGTTCATATCGTTTTCTAACAAATACCCATTTATAACCCACAGGTTTTACACCTTTTGGTGTCTGGACTATTGGTCCGAAGACGTTGCATTTGGTGAGTGAATCCAACTCCACTCCTATTGCCGCTTTCCACTTTGGCCAATCATCTCTGCTTTGACATTCTGTCAGAGAGCGTGGTTCAATATCATCGTCGCAGTACGCGACGTTGATGGCAATATTACACGCAAATGTGTCATCTATTGTTGTGCTTTTTCTGTCCCAATACTCCCCAGTTCGTACATAGTGTATCGATACTTCATTTTCTCCCGGTTTTTCCTCTTCATGAGAGTTTGGGAGAGATGGGGTAGCAGGGCTTAAATTAGCATCCTGTGGTTGTATTTGTTTACCATTGCCAAGGGTCCTACTCTTTCGAGGGACTTAGTCCTTGGATCCCGGTGGTCGTCCTCTCTTTCTGAGAGGTCCAACCATTTCTGCTGCAGGCGGATTGCATCCATTTTGCGGTATGTCAATCCTAGCTGGAGTGTTAGCGGCAGGGACGTGTGATTTGACAATCTTCTGGTTGTCAGTAAATTTTTCCGGCAAGAGATGGACAGTGTTTTGGATGTGGAGAATCTTCAAGACCTCCTCCTCACACTAGCTTGTTGGCGGATCAAAGTGACATAAAGTTTTTGTATCCCAAGTGATACTTTCTGAAGCTTCGGGCTTCTTTGTCTGTGAGCCTAGTCTTGGAAACGATGTTTCATCGAATTCACAGACTTCTAGACGTGCCTTAAAGACGTCTCCCATAAGGGGTTCTAGGAATCTAATTATGGAGGGGGTGTCAAACCCAACATAAATGCCTAGGCGACGTTGTGGACCCATCTTTGTCCTTTGTGGTGGTGCTATGGGGACGTATACTGCACAACCAAATATTCTCAAATGTGAGACAATTGGTGGGGATCCAAGTGCTAGTTGCATTGGAGAAGATGACTGACCTCCAGAGGGTCTTAATTTTATTAAAGATGCAGCATGCAAAATTGCATGACCCCACGCATTCACTGGCATCTGGGATTGAAGTAATAATGGACGAGCGATCCATTGCAGTCTCTTAATTAGAGATTTTGCTAACCCATTTTGGGTGTGAACATGCGCTACAGGATGTTCGACTTCAATTCCCTGAGCTTGGCAATAGTCTAGAAAGACTTGTGACGTAAACTCCCCCGCATTGTCCAGACGAAGTTTCTTTATCTGGTGGTCGGGGAAGTGGGCACGTAACTATATTATCTGAGCTAAAAGCTTAGATAGTGCTAGGTTACGGGTGGACAGTAGGCACACATGTGACTGAAGGATCCTTTCAAAACAGAGTTAGGATCGATAATTAAAGTGGAGACTTACACTTGCGTATGCGGAACGATAGTCTCGGAACTTTGCCTTCGGATTCGCCACGACGGATCGAGTCTTCTCACGAACGGAGTAAGGCTACTAATCCACAATCTAAATCTCTATTTTAGATTAAGAACTTGGAAGGAGTGAGAGGAAATATTTCTGCAGAGCTTCGCTATGAAGAAGATGCATGCATGAATTTCATGCAAATGTGTGAGGAAAATGGCTACCCTTGGGTCTTATTTATAGCCCCCAAGGTAGTTATTTTAGGGTAAGTTGTTCCTTTGGAACAACTTAATTAAGGTGTACCATGATACATGGCACAATATAAGCTTAAGTTGTACCATATGCATGGTACAACATAAGCTTAAGATATTCCCCTTTTATTAGCCATATGTCGCATGCACTTATGCATATATAATGCGACTTTCCCGCTCATACAGAGATCCTCTCCGCAATGGAACAGATTCCCTTTGCACATGACTTCGTGTGCGCGACGTTCGAGGTCCGTAATCCCTCGTACATCCCCCACAAGGGTGTACAAACGTCTTCCATATCCAACATCTCCCACTCACACTTGAGGGGATTGTAAGAGAACGTCTTTCCCTTAGTTCTTTCATCTATCATACCGAGAAATAGACCGTGCGACCGTCATGCGCGTAGAGTCTGTTGTTGTGCACTTGTTAGAGATACACAACGACCTCGAAGGTGCAAAGTTGAGTAGTTCAACGCATGCTTTACCCTAGATTATTTCTTCACATTTCTTATACTTTATATTCAACAATTGAATCCCATCTGGATTACAATTGGCTGGCCAGCTTTGAATCATTAAAGTCCAAATGTGAATATGAAATCAATCTTCCTCTTCTTGTGAACCTTCTGATCTTGACTTGATTCGCTTTTCTAACGTGCCCCGCCGAGCCGAATTACCATAGCCCATTAGTAACACGCTAAGATAGCGATCATCTCGTCAAATCTAAAGGAACCAATTGGAGTCCTTGAGGGTAAGAGTTAAGACCCATATGGCCTTTGAGTCTCACATAATAGCAAACACTATTGCTACTAACTCAGTGGTCGAAATGCATACGTGGTATGAACACGTATTACAACATCACTCCTTTCCCAGGGAGAGTATGTCTTAATGATGTTGTACGGATGAAAAGATCAGACACCACAGTGCCTATCTTTTTGAGTCCACTTACTACTCGTGAAATATTCACGGACTCTCATCCTGCATAAGACAGACAGGATTAAAAAATCCAATGAGATCTTTATATCCTTGTGATACAGATCTCAGATCTTTTGTAAGCATCCGTATGATGCAGATCTTTTATTCGACTATCTTGTTTAAGTCATGACTCTAAATCATTTGTCTAATGATTTTTGACTTTAAACTAGTCTCATCTCTATCTTATCCATCTGATAAGATAAGGCGGTTGCTCATGTGAGAGAGCCAACCTTAATCTGTCCGACATACACAAAAAAATAGCTGAGACTTAAACACAAATGTATATAAAATCATTTGTAAGAAACTTGTATGCAAATTAAATTTTGATCTTCTATAGACATGGGAAATATTACATGATACAGCTCAGCACCTACGCATTCCCATAGATGATAAGTGTTTGAAAAACACATCTCTGGGGATCGCCTTAGTAAGAGGATCCGCTATCATCTCATGCGTGGATATGTATCCTATGTCTACTTCCTTCCGTTTATCATAATCCTTCGCAAACTTGAATCGAATGTCAATGTGTTTGGTCTTACAATGAAATTTAGGATCTTTGACATAGGCAATCGAAGCTTGACTATCACTGTATATAGGAACAGTGCTCGAGTCAGAGGCATTCGTCAGCCTGTCTAAGAATTTCCTAAGCCAAACAGCTTCTTGGACCGCCATGCTGAATGCTACGAACTCGGCTTCCATGGTTGATAGAGCGATGCAGGTTTGTTTCTTGCTGCTCCAGGATATTGCACCATTCCCGAGTAAGAAAACAAAGCCCGAGGTAGATCTTCGCTCGTCGAGATCACCCGCCCAATCAGCATCGGTATAGCCTTCGAGTCTCAAGGTATTGCCTTGATAGCATAACGCATAGTCCGCAGTCCCTTTGAGGTATCTTAATATCCTCTTCACCGCTTTCCAGTGTGCCTGCCCTGGGTTGGATTGGTAACGGCTTACCATACCAACAGCATAGCAAATGTCGGGTCTAGTACACATCATGGCGTACATCAGACTCCCGACAGCACTGGAGTATGGAACTTTTTCCATAGCTTTCTTTTCTTTTGGATCTTTGGGACACATCTCCAAACATAGACCCTCGCCTTTGCTTATTGGAGTATCAATTGGCTTGCAGTCCTGCATATTAAACCGTTCTAAAACTTTCTTTATATACGTCTCTTGAGAGAGAGTAAGAAGTTTCTTGGAACGATTCCTTGAGATCTTAACCCCAAGGATATATGCAGCTTCACCCATGTCTTTCATCTCAAAGACGGATGAAAGCCAAGCTTTGATATCCAATATAAGACGCTTATCATTTCCGGCTATAAGTATGTCATCTACATAAAGAGACATAATTATATACTTGTTTTTAATCCTCTTAATATATACGCAATTGTCTTCGTCGAGCATGGAGAATCCATACGACAAAACAACTTCTTGAAAGCGCATATACCACTGCCTTGAGGATTGTTTAAGACCATATATGGATTTACGAAGTTTACAAGCCTTATGTTTGTTTTCTTCTTGTACGAACCCGTTTGGTTGTTCCATGTAGATCTCCTCATCTAGTTCTCCGTTAAGAAAGGCAGTCTTTACATCCATCTGATGTAATTCGAGGTCCAAACAAGCCACCATTGCCAGAATTAAGCGAATCGAGGTAAAACGCACGACATGAGAGAAAGTCTCTTCGTAGTCTATTCCTTCCTGTTGCGTGAAACCTTTCGCAACAAGGCGAGCTTTATATTTCTCGATGGAGCCATCAGCCTTATGCTTGATTTTGAGAACCCACTTGTTCCCAATGGCTCTACGTCCCTTAGGTAAATTAACCAAGTCCCAGACTTGGTTTGTTTTCATGGATTGAAGTTCTTCTTCCATTGCCGCTATCCATTTATCTTTAGCAGGGCATGTGACGGCCTGTTTGAAATTTGCAGGTTCGTCATCATCTTGTAGTAATGTCATGAATGTTTGAGGAAATTCATCCTCAATTCTCAGAGGTGTTAGCCTCGTCCGATTACTACGTCTTGTTTGAGTTTGATCACTCCCACTTGGAATGACATCACTCCCACTTGGAATAACATCACTCCCACTCGGAATAGGATTGGTATCGTTCGTATCATTCATTGGTGAAGTTTGAAACGTATTTTCTTCTTCACCAAGAATTCTCCCACTCGAACGTTCCGATCCTTTTTGATCCCAAGTCTCAAACAAGGATAAGTCTTGACTTATCTCACCCTGTCTTGGAAACTCATTTTCCAAGAAGACAACATCCCTCGATTCGAATTCTATAAGACCTCCATTGTCCTCTTGACCGACGAAAACATATCCTTTGGAGTTTTCAGCGTATCGGATGAAGATACACTTCCTCCCACGTGGCCCAAGTTTGCCATATTTGTGAGAGGATAAATGTGCGTAAGATGCACAACCCCAAGGTTTTAGAATGCTTAAGTCTGGAGTTCTATTGTTCCACAACTCATAAGGAGTAGAACTTACCGACTTCGAGGGTACACGGTTTAAGATGAATGCTGCCGTTAATAATGCGTCACCCCAAAAGGTGATAGGCAAATTTGCCTGAGACATCATTGAACGGACCATTTCCATCAATGTCCTATTTCTTCTTTCCGCAACACCGTTTTGTTGCGGAGTGTAAGGCATAGTTACCTGATGTACTATGCCTTTTTCATCACAAAGTTCCTTAAAACTTATTGATTGATATTCACCGCCCCTATCGGTTCGCAAAACCTTAATCTTGCGATCTAATTGATTCTCCACTAAACTCATATAGTTTTTAAAGCAAGCCAAAGCTTCACTTTTGTGGGATATCAAATAGATATGTCCGAAACGGGTGAAGTCATCAATGAATGTGATGAAATAGGACTTCCCGTGTCTTGTCTTAACATTCATTGGACCGCAAATGTCCGAATGGATAAGCTGTAATGGAACTTCGGCCCTTGTGCCAGTTCCAAACGGCTTGCGACAAGTTTTCCCTACAAGACAATGTTCGCAAGTTGACATTTCAACTTTTGAAACATTAGATAGCAAGCCACTTTTGGCAAGTCTATCCATTCTAGTTGGTCCAATATGACCAAGTCTTGCATGCCAACAAATGATTTCAGACTCAGAGTTAGAAGCATTTGTCAAATGAAAACTTTCATTAATGGAAGAAGCAACATCATTCATTGTATTTAAAACAATTAATCCATTACAAACATTACCAGAACCAATCAAAGAATTATTACAAACAAGGTCAACATATTGTTTATAGAACCTCCACTCATAATCTAAAGACATTAACATGACCACGGAAACGATATTCCTTCTAATATCTGGAGCAAAGAGGACGTCGTGCAATAACAAAGTCCGGCCGTTGTCGAGAACTAGCTTGCATGTTCCGACGCCTTTGACTTCAACACGTGTGTTGTTGCCGACGTATATCCACTTTGTTCCTTGAGTTATCTTTCGATACTCTACGAAGAACCTTCTGTCCTTCGCTACGTGGTCTGTGGCCCCTGAATCAATCAACCAAAAATAGTTAGATTCAGCAAGAAACATGGAACTAGAAACACATATGTAACTAGTCCTACAAGTTACCTTATCACTTCCATCCGTACATGTACGGGCGAAGTGACCGTACTTGTTGCACTTAAAGCACTTGATCTTCTTCAAGTTTTTCTTCTTTGAGTGCACATTCTTTTGCCACTTTTTGTTCTTTGTCTTCTTTGAGGTCTCCGGTTCTTGCTTACGTTCGTTCACAAACCTTAAGCGTTTATTCTTCCGCTTATTTCCCCCATGTGAGGAACTAGCGGCCACGTGCACTTCTGCACTTGGTTTTGCGGCTTGAATCCGCTCTTCCTCGAGTTCGAGGTGTTTCGAAACATCGCTTAAAGTTTTAATGCACTCATTATGAGTGAGATGCATTTTCATGTTATCCCAGCTATCTGGGAGTGAACGAATGACCGCTTGGATCTGCTGTTCGTCAGACAGCGTAACACCCGCATCCTTTAATTCAGATATAAGATTCGCCATGTGGCGGAGATGCTTTTTCATAGAATGATCTCGCCGCATCTTGTACGAATCAAATTGAATATTCAAGGAGCGGAGTTTGGTAACCGAAGTTCCACCAAACTTTACTTCTAGCTCAGACCATATGTCTTTGGCTAGATCGAATTCCCGAAATAGGCGCATTATGTCATTGTCCATCGCGGACAGTAACGTAATACGTGCTATTTTGTTCTTTCGAGTCCAAGTGTCATAAGCTTCCCGGTCCCTCTTGTGTTGGGCCGTATTGCCCAACTCAGGTTCTACCATTATGTTTTGGAGTGTTTCGAGCACATCTTGCTCCTCCAAAACATATTGGATCTTTATTGACCAAAGTTTATAATTGTCGCCGTTGAGCTTTTCACCTTTGTTAAGCTCTGCGACAATATTCTTAGAAGCGGTAGACATTTTCGATTCAAAAAACTGCAAAGAGAATGAAAAACACGATCAAAATTCCATGCATAAAGTTTCGATTCTTTAAACACTTGATAAGTTCCTTGGATGCGTTGAAATGTTACTCTAGAATCGAGAAGTTCACTACGTTCCCAACTACCATCTAGAAGTAACTTTCAAAGTATCCCTCTTACTTATCTTAAGTAAAAAGAAATCAGAAATAATACCCGTATGGTATTAGCAGCGGAAAATCACTTTGAAAAACTTATCTTTCAAAATAGAATAGGTGAGAATTAGCGCAAAGAATTTTAACGCAACAATTGCCAAGCCACGAGACCTGTTCTACACACCCATGGGTTAGATAACCATGGCCGGATCGTGGTAGGACTTGGAATTCTAAATTGCGCTATCCCGATTTAAGGACGGGACATAACCTATTTGAAAAACATCTTTTTCAAAAATTTGAAAGCACGTTGGCTAGTCTCCGTAGAGTAGAGCACAACGTCACAAGTACATTGGCTAATCTCCGTAGAGTAGAGCACAATGACATGGCTAATCTCGCATGAAGTAGAGCACTATGGCTAATCTTCAAGGAGTAGAGCCCAATGAAAACTTCATTAAAACGTTAGTTCCGTATGAACTAGTCGGCACTGTGGTTAGCCCCGTATGGACTACTCGACACATTCGAGTTTGACCAAGGCCATTTGTTACCCCGTATGGGTCATCTGGCAAGTTTGCAATCGACCCAGACCATTTGTCGGATTGGTCGACCAAAAACACAAAATTGGTCGACCAATTTTCGAATTCAACTTCTTCCCGGTCATGGCCTCTGCCATGACCCGGGCTTGGCCAAAGGCCGGCCAGGGCCTCTGCCCTGGCCGGCCAGGGGGCCTGGCCCCCTCGGCCAGGGCCGGCCAGGCCCTGGCCTCTGCCAGGGCCGGCCGGCCAGGCCCTGGCCACTGCCAGGGCCTGCCGGCCAGGCCACTGGCCGGGGCCAGGGCTCCTGCCCTGGCCTCGGCCAGGCCCTGGCCTGAGGCCAGGGCGCCGGCCCTGGCCTCTTGCCAGGCCGCTGGCCGGGGCCAGGGCTCCTGCCCTGGCCTCGGCCAGGCCCTGGCCTGAGGCCAGGGCGCCGGCCCTGGCCTCTGCCAGGGCCGGCAGGCCGCTGGCCGGGGCCAGGGCTCCTGCCCTGGCCTCGGCCAGGCCCTGGCCTGAGGCCAGGGCACCGGCCCTGGCCTCTGCCAGGGCACCGGCCCTGGCCTCTGCCAGGGCCGGCCTGGCCCTGGCAGTGGCCAGGGCGCCGGCCCTGGCCACTGCCAGGGCCGGCCTGGCCGGCAGGCCCTTGGCCAAGGCCGGCCACTGCCGGCCTGGCCTTGGCCGGCCACTGCCGGCCTGGCCATGGTCGGTCATGGCTTGGCCATGGCCGGCCATGGCCAAGGCCATTCGGCGTTGGCCGGCCATGGCCCCTTTGGCCATGGCCGGCCACCCCCTTTGAATGGGGTTACCGCACTCATTCCTCCCCCTTGATGGGGTGGTCGCCGGTGGTTATTGGCCGTAGCCAACCCCCTCCGCATGAGGAGAGGGGGTGCATGGCCTTCATGGCCCATTTGGCCATGGTGCACATGCACCAAATTTTCCTCTTACCCGATGGAAATAACTTCCATCATCTTCCTCGATGAAGCACCCGTTCGTCGAAGAAATTAGTTATCTCTTAATGGCCGTGTGCCAAAAAATGAATAACGTACTACGTGAACGGTCGGTTCTTCCCGTCACGGAGAGTTCCTACCATATCCGTAATGATAGGAGACCCTAACGTGAAAAGAACAACCGCTGCGTTCTCTCCGTCACGAAGCGTTCCTACTATATCCGTAATAGTAGGAGACCCATTCGTGAAAAAGACAACGACTCGTTCGTAGTTTCGACGGGGCGGTGGATTGACCGGGGCGAACCCATATGGCTTTGATACCAATGAAGGATCCTGTCCAAAACAAAGTTAGGATCGATAATTAAAGTGGAGACTTACGCTTGCGTATGCGGAACGATAGTCTCGGAACTTTGCCTTCGGATTCGCCACGACGGATCGAGTCTTCTCACGAACGGAGTAAGGCTACTAATCCACAATCTAAATCTCTATTTTAGATTAAGAACTTGGAAGGAGGGAGAGGAAATATTTCTGCAGAGCTTCGCTATGAAGAAGATGCATGCATGAATTTCATGCAAATGTGTTAGGAAAATGGCTACCCTTGGGTCTTATTTATAGCCCCCAAGGTAGTTATTTTAGGGTAAGTTGTTCCTTTGGAACAACTTAATTAAGGTGTACCATGATACATGGCACAATATAAGCTTAAGTTGTACCATATGCATGGTACAACATAAGCTTAAGATATTCCCCCTTTATTAGCCATATGTCGCATGCACTTATGCATATATAATGCGACTTTCCCGCTCATACAGAGATCCTCTCCGCAAGGGAACAGATTCCCTTTGCACATGACTTCGTGTGCGCGACGTTCGAGGTCCGTAATCCCTCGTACATCCCCCACAAGGGTGTACAAACGTCTTCCATATCCAACAGTGACCACTTAGTAGATGCGTCTATCAGGACCATAAAGTACCTGAACGGGCCACTTGATGGGTGAATCGGCCCACAAATGTCTTCGTGAATTCTTTCCAGAAAACTGGGGGACTCCACATCCACTTTCAGTGGAGAGGGTCTCGTGATCAGTTTACCCTTGTAACAGGGTGGACATGGGAATTTGCCTTTTTGAAGAATCTTCAGGTTCTTCAGGTCAATGCCCCTGGAGTTCTTTATGATGCGGTACATCATAACAGAACCAGGGTGTCCCAGTCGACTGTGCCATAGTTGGAATTCTGGTGTTTGGGAGAACTGCAGGTGCTCCACCATGGATGTTTCTGGAGTTTGTATACTCGTTTGGTAGAGTCCCGAGGGGAGTCCCTTGAAACGTTCCACAATGGTTTTTGAACCATTTGTAAGAGCCGTTACAAGCAAGTATTCCCTTTTATCTTCCTCGACCGTCTCTAAGTGTATCCGTTTAAACGGATGTCTTTAAAACTTAGGAGGTTTCGGATGGATTTAGGGGAGTATAACGCATTTTTAAGTGTTATTTGTGTGTTGCCGGAGAGCAATATAATTGCTTCCCCTGATCCTTCGATTATGTTTGCTGGTCCTGAGATTGTTCTCAGTGGGCCAGAATAGCTACTTACGCTCGTGAAGTAGTCTATGTTTTGAAGGATCGAGTGCGTCGATGCACTGTCTACTAGGCAGATAAGTTCCATATCTAAAAAAAGGGGAAAGACATTCAAGCAATAAATGAAGAGAAAAGATCTACTTTCATAAAGATAAATGCTCAAAATATTGTTTTGACATGGAAATAAAACTAGATACGATGCATAAAAATAGAAGATACATTGCTAGTGCATAGAAGTGGTCCAGATCTAGAGAGTGTCATCTCCCATGAAGTCTTCAGGAGTCCATGAGGTCTCTGCCAACGCTGCGCTCTCAATCAGGTTTGTCTCAGCTCGAGGCTTGAGGCTTGCATGGTAGAGGTCCTGGAGGTGTTTTGATGTGCGGCAGATTCTACACCAGTGGCCGGTCATTCCGCATTTAGAGCACTTGTCCTCCCAGTCTTTCTTGGGAGTGCCACCTTTGTTGGGAATCCTCTTCTTCTTATTGTCCACGAACTTCTGGTTCTGAGGAGGAGCTGGGGGAGTGGCCTTCTTCCGCTGCTTCTGTTCTTTCCATTTCTGGAATTTTGCCTTTTTGTCCGTATTCTTCTTCAGGGAAGACTGGAAGTGAGCCTCTGCAGGAGGTGGCAATGGAGCCGAGCCAGGAGGGCGCAGGTTGTGGGTGGCAACCAACATGTCTCTGTTCTGTTCAGCCATAAGCAGGCATGAAAGCAGGTCAGAGTACTTTGTGAACTACCTCTCTCTATATTGTTGCATAAGGATCATGTCCTTTTCGTGGAAAGACGTGAACGTCTTTTCCAGCAACATCTTCTCCGTCACTGGTTCACCACACAACTTCAGGCGTGAGGTGATGCGGATGAGAGCTGAGTTGTACTCCGCTACGGATTTGAAATCCTGTATGCGGAGGTGAGTCCACTCATATTGTGCACGGGGGAGTATGACATCCCTCTGATGTCTGTATCTCTCCTCGAGTGCATCCCACAGCTCGTAAGGGTCCTCTTCAGTGAGGTACTCGTCCTTTAAGGTCGAGTCTAAGTGTTTCCTGATATATATAATGGCTTTCGCCTTTAATATATCGGAAACTTCCTCTGTATGAGGTGCTTCCACTGAAGCCTCCTTGTTTGCTGGGACAGTACTTGTTGTTGCCTTTTCAGTCTGTGTGAGACTGAAACCATGAGAGCGCAGATGGAACTTCAGGTCCAACTGCCAACTCAGGTAGTTTGACCCATCGGCCTTCAGGACCGAGAAGTCGACATTTGCGAGTCTGGCCATTTAATGATCTAGCAATGTAAAGAAAAACAACATGTATCATTAAGACTGATTAAGATAGACATCCACGCATGTAATGTAAACATTTTCATAGCATGAATTTAATTAATGTGATTTTAACATACATGCTTTTTTTCAGATAATGTGAATAATTAATAAATAAACATTCACGCATGCTGTTAAGAAGTTTCATTATGACATTAAACATGGTATTTAAGCTAATTAACAACCACGCTGTTAATGCAAAAACAATGAAACAGAAAAATGACTTAGGACTATGGGGATCAGCCAGCCGACACCGAAAAATAAAAAGAAGTACAGTCCGAAGTTACATCAAAATAAATGCATGAAAAATAAAGTACAACTCGGGAACTTCAGAGAGAAGCCCCTATCTTCATTGAGCGAATGCCTTCAGCTTCTTTTTGGTGTCCTTCGGTCTTCTTTTTACATTTTCATCCTCACATACAAAATTTCTCTCAAAAAAAGAAAAATTGCAGGAATTTAAAACGGTGTCGGAAACCTGGCTGATCCCTAAAAACATAGCCTAATATTGCAAATCCACGCAGATAATATATTCGAGACATACAACCACGCAGATAATCAAAACACAGGCATTTAAAATAATTTAAATTTGTGTGCGACGTGCAAAAAACCTTTTTTTTGAAAAACTTTTACCTTTTGATCCATATTTTAATGTTTTATTTTACCACTATAAAAACCCTTTCAAAATTTCTTTTAATTATTTTGGGCTTTTTAGGGCCAAAAATAAATAAAAGAAAAATAATTTATGTGAATGGGCTAATTTTCTGGCCTTTTGAGCCATGAAAACAACCCATTAGGGTTAATATTGGGCCTCCTCCGAAAAATAGCCCGTTAGGGTTAGGGTTTCAGGAAACCCATGGGGGGGCCCGCGGCGTGTCGCCGCGACGGCTGGCCGCGTAGGACGCGGCCGCCGTGGCGGCGACGGGCCGCGGCGGCGGGCCGCGGCCTGCAGGCCGCGGCAACTGGCCACGGCCTGAGGCCGCGGCGTGCGTTTTCCACCGGCGGCGCTAGAGACGTGCCGCCGTTCCGCCCTACGGACGTGCGGATTTTTGGATCAAAGGCGGGGGTAAAAAACGGATTTTTCAACTATTTAGCTCGCTAAAAACAGATTTTTATTGTTTTAGGCATGCAGATCTAATAAAAAATTGAATTTTACCGTGTTTATAAACTTTTTGATGCTAAAACATGCAGATCTAATGAGAAAAGCAAGTTTAGATCTAAAAAGTTTTGATTTTTACCTCTAGATTCGACGAGGAATCTAGGCGACGGTTGGTGAAGGATGCCCTTTTCGCTCCCCGTTGAGAAGATTACGATCTTCTTGAATCTGAGCGATTGATGGATCTCCTTCCCCGCGAGCCGCCGTCTCCTCCAACGAGCGTGATCGTGCTGATAACGTGTTGTGAAGGGAAATATAGGGAGAATATGTGTAGAGGGTTAAGAGCCCCCTACCCTTGTATTTATAGCTTTCAATAGTGGGTTGGATACCCAATTGGCCCAATGGGCCTATTCATAACAAATTTAATTTAATTAGACATTTAAAATTCATTTTTATTAGAGCTATTAAATTAAAACCCTTAATTATAGAAAGTATATAAATGCAAAATAAATTTCTTAGTGGCAAGCAAAATAATTAATCATGAAATAAGAACTTTAATTATAAAATTTAATAACATATGAAAATACAAAATATTAATAGAATTCTTTAAATATTACAATATCTAAATTGGATATTCTAAATTAAATCCTAACTAAATATAGTTCTAACGTAAAACAACCAAATCTTTTTAGTCATATCTATAACCCTAAAGCTGGCCGCACACACAACCCTAGCCGCCCTTTTGTTTGCATCCTAGCTTGATGAGTAAGATGGAGGAGATTCAATGTACCATTCTTTCAAGGATTAGCAATCGAGGTATGTTCCCAAAATTCTCTTTTTTATTTTCAATTTTTGGATTTAATCTTGCTCTCAAATAGGAAGTTAGGGTGTTTATAAATGTTTTTAAACATTTTGTGATTGTTCACAAAGTTTTCCCCAATAAAATTTCAATTTTTACTATGAAAACTATTGCTAGAAACATTATAGCATTGTTTATGAAGATTCCCTTTTCTCCTCGTGGATTTAAGTTATAAAATAAGTTGCAAACCCTCAAATCTGAAGTTGGGAATTTGAGTACGAATTTTAAGTATGATTTGGTATATCATAATGAATTTTCTAGTAAAGTTACCATCATTATGTCAAGATCTATTTTATGGAGTTCTAGTAGAAGTTGTGTTTGATGTTCATGAAAGTTTCTCTTCATAAATTGATCAAGATGTGATTTTAATTGCTCATAACAAATTCATGAGAACATGTTAAGTGTTTGATTTCATTTTGATCACCAAAAATGCTGGTTTGTAATTATTATTGCAATAGAAATTTATGTTACATGAATACATGCTTTACGTCTATAGTTTCATTTTTTTATTGTTGGAACCATTGCAAAACAAAATTTTTGTGAGATCTAAATTATATAATGCATGCAAGTTAGGATCTGTATTATAGTGGTTAAAGTTTAAGCCATCTTTGATTCATGGTTCATGATTTATTTCTAATCATAACCCAATTAGGATTCTTTATTACTTAATTTGGATTTGGATGCATGATACTTGTATATGTTTAAACTCTAGTTCTTGGGCCAACCCTTGGCCATGAAACAAGCTTGAACCCTATGGTAGAACCCTAGCCAACACCCCCTTGTGCCTCACGGCCAACCCATGGCTGTGAGTGTCACTGGCCGAGAGGCAATTGCATATGGTTGTGAGTAGGGGCAGCAGCAGCTGTCACTGCTACCCTCCGTTTTAGCTTTTGGACAAGCAGCAGGGGGAGGGGGGAACCTCTCCCCTCTACCCCTTACACCCCTTGATGTTCCACAATTTTTGTCGGATTTTTGTGACTGAAAATCTGAGGTAAAATACTTTTAATTGTCATGTTACTACTACTGAAAATTCCAGATTCTGTCGTAAAGTTTCATGTCTAGTTTTCACTGTTTTCGAAGCTGAATTCAAATCAATATTTACCCCGGAAGTTGTTGGCTCTTTTGCTATTTTGTTTCTGGAAAATAATAATGATGTAGTTGCTGTTTAAATTCTAGAACATTTCAGTGAGGTTATGATCATGTTTCATGCGAATTATGATGTTAATGTTGGGATGAATATTGTAAGAACCTGTATTATGATGTTAATTCTATGTTGACACATGAGTAATGATGATTATGTTGGATGTTGATGATACAGAAAGTTGGATATATGGTGTACAATAGAGGACAAGATTCGTGTTATACTATTTATGCCATACATGTTATTACATTATTGCACATACATGATACTTGGGGTATGATAACTTATTGTCACAAGGATGCTTGAGCAATGAGGGTCCCTAAAGGGGTTTAGATGTACATGTATATTTATATTGGTCATTATTTATTTTAAAGACCCAGGAACTATGGTGGTGGAAAGACTCATGAGCTCAGTTCAGGCCATGACCTCGTGATAGCAGAAAGACTCATGTAGTTGTAGACCAGCCAGCTGCACCATGAGGAGGATAAGTCCATATTGTCATTTTAAAGACCCATATGTTGTTACCCAGATTGCAGCTGTGGTGGTAGAAAAGCCCACGAGATTAGTCCAGGCCTACAGTCTCATGGTGGCAGAAAGACCCACATTGTTGTAGACAAAGGCTACACCATGCAGTAAGATTAGCATATATTATAGATAGAGCTGAAAGATTTTCCTTCCCCAGTAGCTTCGAATACATTCCTAACTTCTTTGTGAGGGCAGTGTTATCCATTGCATTTTCTAGTCTACTTTGTGTATCGATGAATTCCTATATCAGACCCCTCTTTTGGGCATCGCCTTATGTAATTTTTGAGAATGTATTGGACATTCCTTCTGCTACCGTTGGCATTGCCTTTCATAAGCCTTCGATTTTCTTTTGCAGCTTTTGCCCCAATGGGACAGATTACAACATGCACATCTTCAGTGCTATCACCAATATAAGTAGGTGTATTCAGCTCGGTAGGTGTACCCGGCTCTGAAGATGGTGAATAATTTCCATGTTCATTGATATTCATTCTTTTAGTTGAGCTCTCTTGGCCTACCAACATCTACTTTAGATCAACATTCAACATGTACCATACATGCTCTAAGTTGAACTTCTTCACCGCGTCACTTTCATAAATTTTATGGGCAGCGAGTAGAACGTCATTTTCGGAATCACCACTCTTCTTTCGTGCCTTTGCTTAATTGTAAGTTCTTACAAACTTAGAAACGTGCTCATTTAAATAGTGCCAATAATCCTTGCAAAACTTATAATCTTCAATGGCTCCGCCAGATTGAAACTCAACGACGTACTTTATCACCTTGTTCCAGAATGTTGTGCCCACTTGATCAATACCAATAATGGAGTCTTTGCTGATATTTAGATAAGCACTAACCATGACCTTGTCTTTCTCGATTATCCAGCCTATATTTCTTTTCTTGGTCCCAACTACTGTAAGTAGAAAAACCTTCTCTTTTTGGTAGACGGCTTGTCTTGTGATGGCTGTAGCCTCCCCCATGCTCTTAGATTCCACATTACATGGAAAATTCAGGATACATTGAGTTATATGGGAAATGTGGATTGTATGGAAAATGTGGATTGTATGAGAAAGTTGGATTCGGATGAATAGATATGTTATATTCTAAATTGGTCTCAAGTGTTGAAATTTGTGGATCATTTGGGTTGCAAGATGAACTTGTAGAATTTAACAAATGTTGGAAGTAATTGGGGTTTTGTGGATCCATGGTAAATAAGTATTTAATAATAAATTAGATAACTAAAGGAAAAATAAGATTGAAAATGTGTGAAACAAATGCTTGGGGATATCCTTTATATAGAATAGAAATATGCCAAAATACTGAACCAATATATGAACAAAGTCCAAGAAACAAACCTAAAAATCTAAGTCTTAGCATCTCTTTAACGGCTAGTTTTTCCCCTGAATTGGATGTCTGATGTTCATTAATCAGACGTTTGTTTATAGAACATACGTCTGAAAATGAACTACAGGCGTTTGGTTCATGTTTAATGCAAAAAAAATTTCTCCCATAATTTGGTTGCTTAATCACCAAACATCTGGTCTGTTTGGAGATGTGTATCTCATCGAGGCAATTTATCTCTGTGTATATGTACAAACATCTTGTTCGAAATAACATTAAGATGTTTAGTAAGAATTTATCTAAGTTAATAATCATGTAGTCTACATTAGAACTTGGGTAAAGTCTTGAGAGTTGATGTGAGGTCAAACAAGTATCGAGATGAGGATCTCGATCATGGGCAATTGCTTGCCCGTTTGTAGCATAAGTCTAAAATCGTTCGTGATCATAGATGTTTCAAGAAAAGGATATCGATACATCGGATAGACCATTTTGTCTTTGTCTTCACCAAAGAGGGGTGACGATGATCTCATGGTCATTCGACTTGGCGAAGTCGGAGACGTGACACATGTGCTCATCGGAGAATGAGTTCACTGAACGACCCAATGAGAGTTATCATATGGTTAAAATTAACAAATCTGTCAGTGATAACTCTCAGTGATGATAGACAAGTTGGTCCTTAGACTTGAGGTTATTGTACGAACCTATACGTGAACGGTGTCACTTAGATCCCTAACCTAGATTCGAGACAAGGCATGTTGAAAGGTCTTTGGTTGGGTGACACTTGAAGCGTGCGAGATGAGTAATGACCAAGAGAGGATTTATCTCTCCCGTTAATAGGGAGTTAGTGTCGCACGTGTTGGTTCGATCTTTAGTGAAAACTTTGGCCCAACTATGTTGGAAGAAGTTCAACATTTGATAAACTAAAGACTGATGGAGACTAATCGGTTTAGAGCTATTAGGATTGACAGTTGACCATACCTTAGGCTTGACTAAGCTGCATAGTTATGACAAAGAGACTAAAACTGCAGCATTCATCACAGACACAGTCAAGGTGATCCTGACAATACTCATGTCAATGAGTTAACGATATAATGGTGTTACCTAAACAGGAACATAACTGCTGCTAGTGGCCACTACCGTCAAGGGTTTTCGATTCCCACCTGTAGTAGGGTAAGGTTGTAGGGTCTCACACAGAATAAGAACTTTGTCAAGTAATAGGTAGAATTAGCGAGATAATACATTGGATGTATAGGAATTAATTACGTCCTAAAAGGTTTGCGATATAGCGTAAAAGGAATTAATAATGTGGGATTATCGCATGAGATGCAAAGGATTTAATATATGTCGTAAAGGGTTTGCGAGTATTTACTAAAGGCATAGAACAAGCTCAATCAGAAGTCCAAGAATGTCCTAGACTATTTTTGGTTTTGGTCCAAGCCCAATAGGGCTGAAAGAATACCAAAAACAAAATTAAATAAAGCAAAAAATAGAGGGGGCTGGGCAATGTACAACACTTGTACTGGGCATTGCCAAGTACACACGCTGGGCAAAGCCCAGCCAAGCCCAGCACAATTGGCTGGGCTTTACCTAGCCCGAAGCATCTACGGGATGGGCAAAGCCCAGCCTGCCATTGCGGATGGGTGGGAGCCGCCCGCCTGCTGCGGGTGGGTGCTCCAACCCTGGCCCAGCAAGCTGGGTGGGTGGGGCCCACTCGCGGGCCCCAACATCGAGGTTCATTGCTTTTTCTAAAGTGATTGTGTTTTTGTCAAAAGCGTGATTTTTTTGCCATCTTTGGACTTGCGTTTGAGGGGACAAACAAAGTTGGAATTGAGCCACATTTGTTTCTATGTGTTCACCGTTCAGTGCTCTTCGATTTGATGTATGATATCACTTGCGAAGATCAACAGTGAGGCAAGGAAAATTCATTAAATATTAGCCTTCGTGGAAGGGAAACTAATAATTAATTTTTCCTCTAAACTTTTAGTCCCACATCGGAAGTTGGGTGAAGAGGAGGGATCAGCCTGTTGGATATGGATCTAATCCTAGATTGGGGTGAATAGGCTTATAAAAATTCTCGTGCAACCCACGAGAAATCATGCGCAGTTATAATTGTTGGGGGATATGCCATCAGATCATTTGTATTTGATGCAAATGATAATTTAAGCCTAAATAGGGACTAATTTGCATATGATGCAAAAGAGGTTTAATGTGTTTTAAATTATTTAAGACCATATTTTATATAATAAATGTATTGAAAAGGTTACCTAGATGACGGGATCGTCCTGCTCTAAATGCAGGTTCAAACCGCTTCAAAAACGGAGTCCAAATGCACAAGTTATAGCCAAAACAAGTCAGCCCAAACAGTTGGGCTGAACCCAGCGAAAATGGAGGCACACCAAGCCTGAATTTTCTGCTTAGGGTTTTTGAAACCTGGGATTTTTTTGACGGCTGGATTTTCCATCTTTGAATGGTTTTGGATAACTTTGGACGATCAATTGGAGGGTCAAACGGACTCCGATTGACTTGCCGTTTTTTCCTATGCGTTCACCGTTGAACGTCCTTCGAATTGATAGGTTGTATAATCATGAAGCTCAACGGTGAGTGAGTTAAAATTCACGGAAGTTTGGCCATTGTGAAAGGTAAACTAAATTGAATTTATTAACTCCAAACTTTAGTCCCACATCGGTTGTACAGAAAAGAGGAGAGTCTGTCGCCTATATAAATAGGGGCCTCCCCCTTCCTCCAAACTCGTCCCAAGCTCCAAATCTGAGCTGCTCCCGTAAATGTTGGAGCACGCTTGGATCTAGGCTGAAATTAATATTCTCTATCTCCCTATATTTCTGCCTTACTCCTGATGGCTCTAGCAAAGATACGAAGCAGTTCGGATTCGGATCTGAAATCTTGGCAAAGGCTTTCACTCGCGTGAAACTTTCTTCGGCGCGTGGTTGGCTCGGTGACACGAGGATTGCTTGCCTCGGGATGCGGAGCGGTTCGAGGAGCGGCTCTGCGTGGGATGGGGAGCGGCTCGGAAGACGGTGCGGAACATCTCGCCTGCCCTAGGGTTGAGATTCCGGGTATGTGTTTTAAGCTTTCGTTTTAATTATTCGCAGTAGTTAGATCCCTCTTGGGGTGGTCAGATCCACCCCGAGTTGGCAGATATCCTGGCTAAGAGGGTCTGGTTCCTTAGGGCAGTATGTTAATTAGATTAACATAATTTTATTTTCTGTTGCGTATGTCTATGTTCCGTCCGACTTAGGACGGGAATAGAGTTTTTGTGCCCTAAGGGTCCTAAAAATCCCTTCAGTGGTATCAGAGCCATGTATGTATGCTGATCTAGGACTGCGATTAATTAATTGAATGCTTTTAAAATGCTTTTAAAATGTTTTAAAGTTATGAGATAATTTTTAAAATGTTTTAGATGCTTTTTAAAATGTTTCTTTAAATTTATGCGATAAGTTTAAAAAGATTTTAGATGTTTAAATATTTTATATGATAAAATTTTAAACAGGAAATTTTAAAATGATGTTTAAATTTATGTGATGATTTTAAAAATGATTTTAAAATTTTTTAAATTTATGCGATAAGTTTAAAATGATTTTTAAATATTTTATATGATAAAATTTTTAAGCATGAAATTTTTAAAAATAATGTTTTAAATTTATGTGATAATTTTAAAACTGATTTTAAAACTTCAAAAATTTATGCGATAAGTTTAAAATTATTTTAGATGCCTAAAAATTTTATATGATAAATTTTTAAGTATGAAATTTTTTTAAATGATGTTTTAAATTTATGTGATATTTTTAAAACTGATTTTAAAAGTTTAAAATTTTTATGTGATAAATATTTTACGTAGCATGTACAATTGTGATTTTTTTAAAACAAGGTTTTTATTTTATGAGATAAAATAAAATATTTTAAAAATCATAATTTTAAATTTAAATGTTAAATTTAAGTATGCATGCTAAAATTGTTTATGTGATAAACATTATTCTATTTAATTGTTAAATAGTTGTACACCTTTTTATGCGTTAAAATTAGTGTAACTTTATTTTAATGGTTATGTGAATGTTGTCACTTATTTGATAACACAAGACAACCCACTTAGGTTAGCCATTAAGAACTCGTTAAAATTTATGAGATAAATTCTAATGACATGCTATGTTTTAATAAAACATTAACAACACTTTAAGACCTAATTCCTGATTAGGGTAGCCCCTTTAATGAAATTTTAATTCAAATTGTTAGGATATTAATTCTCATTAAAGGACTTCGCTTTTAGCGTTGTTAATAATTTATTAAAATCCTAATAACGATTAGGATAGCACGTGAACCTTATAGTTGATAAGGATTTAATAAAAGTTATTAAACAAATCCTAAAATTTTGAATTTAAGGATTCAACTAGTTGATAGGATTAATTAGTTGTTAATAAAAGCCTTTTAGTCTATGGCACGCATATAAAAATGACAAGCTTCATTCAATGGACCATGATCCAGTCAATGTGCTTGACTAAGTTTGTTGGATCACCCTATAAGGGATAGTGATCCTAGCTTAGTCAATTCCATGGCTGTGTTCCTGGACCGCAATGACGCGAATCATGATTGTATGACACCCTGGACTATACCTAAGTCAAATATGTTAATAATCTTCTTCAAGATTAGCCGTAACCCTCCTTGTTTTAGGGGTTAGAAACTATAGGACCCGTGTTCCAGTTGTTGAGCTACACTCAAGCTGTAACATGGCAACTGTGTAGAAACCAACTCCTTAAATACATAAGATGAAATCTTGACTTGACCCAAACCGTCGTAACGTGAATACACCGAGCGTCGGCGTAAGATAAGTCAATGATGTAGTCTGGCTAGATGTAGTCTAAGACCTGACCCAAACCGACAGGTCGTGAATACACCAAGCGCCGGGGTAAGTCAGGCTAGACACGAAAACAAGGGTCCAACTAGACTAGACAGTGTGATTTGGATGAGCACACTCATGATCACAAATGGCTAGGGGTAAAAACCGATAAGATGATCATATCTGATATGATTGATGAAGAGTCATCTTTCGATTACAGAGTCAAGCAATTTGTTGAGCTACACTCAAGGTTGTTAGGCTCAGGGTGATTGAACCGCTTACCCATTTATTTAATTCGATTAAATCGTTCATTGTTAAGGCTTTAAAATGATCATAAAAATAGTGGGAGGATATAGATAGATAAAAACCATTCTACCTATATTTAATATTGAACATATGCTAAACTAGGGTAAGTTCTAAGTTTAGAAATGGAATCAAAATACAATATTTTAATGAAATAAGTTAACTGGTCAAATAGGTTGATTAATTGAATATCAAGTTAAAATCTAATTGATAGAATTAAACTATATTCTTGTTGACATTAAAATGACCTTCTAAAGAATAGACTTAAGAAATATGATTTCATTAAGTTCTGGGTCCAACAAATAAATTCACGCTACATGTCACTCGCCTCTATATGGGCAGCTTGAACATATATGATATTCGAAGTATGTTTCTTCCTACAACTTGCTGAGCTACACTCAAGGTTGTATGGAAAAACAATTTTGATCCGCAAAGTTCGAGAATCCGATCAAACTGTTTGAGTCGAATACGAGTGCATGAGCGGTGCAAGACTATGCATCCCAACCGGATCTTGAGACAAGCAACGTGTTGAGCTAAACTCAAGGTTGAAAGCTCAAGCGTTTGGATACATGAGATGCTTGCATAGCTATTCATTTATGTTGGGCTATTTAATATCTAAATATGATTTAGAAAAGGAAAAAGGCACTCCGGAAAGTCAATTGAGAAAATTAGTTATATTTATCATTAGTAAATGCATAAGTAGGAGGAAATGAAAATGTGACATATTCTGATGTCACGATTTCAGAATAATTGTTATACAAAAGACGTCTAACACATTTTGACGAATGTCGTCACCTTGCTTCTGAAGTAATGTTTTGTGTTAGTAATTTGTAATAACTATAATATATTAAAAGTTAATATATAAATACACAAGATAGTAGCAAACTTATTTGGCAAAATAGACTAGGCCGTATCGAGAGACTAAGCTTCACAAGTCACGTAAAGAGGGGTCTGACCTCTCGTATTATGAAGTCTACGGACACTTGTGAATCTTATCCTCTTAGATATAATGGCCAAAACCCATCTGTAAAACAGTGGGAGAATGAGTTGTCGAACTCAGTCTCGTACATACTGATGTACCCGAGTCTAGATTAACCAAAATAAGTTGTTCTTATATTTTATTAAGACACGTGTTCTTGATGAAACACAAGTCTGATAAAATAAAGAACGAAATGACAAAAATATTTAAACTGATTCGATTAGATCGAATGGTCAAATACTTAGATACATAAAATCTTGCGTAATTAAAAGAAAATATGATTTTCTCTCAGGTCAAGTCTGTTAACACATCGGTGTGTTAAAAGGTATGAATCACACTTAGTTAGACTTGGTGCGATCCATAGCAAGTGACTCTGAGTTAAATCCTCCCTCTGGGTTAAGTCCCAGATAGTAATGCCTAGGTTTTGATAATGTTCTATGATGACATTATCAATAAGATATTCATTAAATCGATCATTAGGAAGTTGTATAATTACTCGAATCTCGTGAGACGAAGGGTCGAGTTAGACATCATAATTGATGATGACTTAGTCAACTTCTAGGATGAAATTCGGAGTAGTATCTCCGATTTATAACTTGATGCAATCAGAATAGGTCCGTATGCGTAAATAAATTTTGGAATTTAGTTTACGTGCCCAAGGAAAATGTTTCCTCATTTTCTGCAAGTAAATCTTTAAGTTAAAAGCTTGGTGCAGAAAGAAAATAGTGAAGTTCAATCATGTTGGTCGAGAACGGTTTTCATCCTAATTCTTATAAAACAGATTATGATGAAACTGTTTCACCAGCAGATGTGTTAAGATCTACTCTGATTGAACTCGATGTAAGTGATCATGATGACCATGAAAACTGGAATATTCGAGTATACGTTCGTTTTTCTAATTGTGATTTAGACGAACCAACTTATATGAATTAGCCAAAGAGTTTTCAAGGTCAGTGGGTGTCACGCCCCGCTTCCCTAAAATGGAGGCGAGACGTGAGAAGGTCCGCATGGGTGTGGAGCTGTGAAGCTACACGCCGGATAAGCGTCAGTAAAACAAGTGCAGGTCCCTGTAACGACGAACAGAACAAGATAATAACACAAGGAGAAACAGAAATAAGTTTCCAAATCTCAGCATTGTCCAACATTAAAAATTAAGTTCAAGATCCAGAAAAGCCACCAGGCTAAAAGAAAGAGTCTAAAGGCCCAGAACATGGCCAACAAGACAAACATAAACAGAGTATTGGTGCCACGCACCGACAACAAAAAAACAGTCTAACACGAAGAACACAAGTAGCCTCTATGACTGATCGACCGTGTTCTCGTACTCCTCAACGAACGCAGGCTCTGACTCAGCGTCAGCAAACACCACGTCCTCCGCAGCACTCTCAGGCTCGGGATCTAACATGTGTCACCCAAAAGAGTAAAGGGGCACATGTCAGCAAGTCTAAAAGACTTGGGCAAGGAAACTGAAAGGAAAGTACACTAACAACCTAGCAGTTATAGTAAGATGGACAACATGGCAAGTATAGTATGGAAGTGACAAGTAAAGGGAAGTACAAGTAGCAAGTAGCAAGTATGTCATGGATAACAAGTTTTACAAGTAAAAACACGGACAAGTACTAGTCAAGTGGTTCACGTCAAGTGAACACGTCAAGTAAACACGTCAAGTAAACAAGTTGTGCACAGAGATTTCGTCTGCTGGCTAGAGTGGCTGATCGGGCTAACTCGTAAGCTCAGGTGACCGCTTATCCCTACCCCTCCACGTGTATCGAGCCAGGGCATTACCCCGAACACGAAATGCTCGCTTCTGGATCACGAGCCAGGAAGTGTATTTAACACGTATGGCGTAGGGTTATGCCTGCAACGCAGGTGCCTAGCCGGAAACGAGTAGATCGGGCATTGGCTATCAACCAACACACGTGGCCCGCTTCTGGAACACGAGCCAGGAAACACAAGTATTGTAGCGTGTGCTACGAATGCGACATTCAACATAGATAGCATGGATGACAATTAATTCCCGTAGGGTTAATTAAAATTAAACGTGACATGGTAGTACTTATGCAACATGATAAATGACGGATCTAACTTCGTTGTCAAGCTAGTTCCTGAAATTGCGCCTAGGCAAGTATCATTTTGTCGCCTAGTCTCTTTTACGCCTACCACAAGCAAATGGCCTAAGACATGGCCCAAAACCCTAAGTGGCAAGTTTCACTTGCCTAGCATCGAGGATGACGATCAATGAAGCACGGCACAAAATGTTAGCTATGGGGGTGAGATCGCTGCCATGGCAAAACAATATTAGAACAACATCCAACCTAGTTTTATTAGGGTTTACCAAAATCACAAAATGGGTTATGAGAACATTAAAGGATCGAACACTACCGTATTGGAGCGGAAGAACGATACCGAGCAAGCACGGCAACGGAAAAACGATCAGGGAAACTAGGGCTCAGATCTGGAAATGGGGAGAGAATCTGGAGAAATGATATTTTGGGGGTTTTGGGGGTTTTCCGACGACCTAGAGGAGATGGCCGGCCCTAATGAAGGTGAGGGGAGCTCCGGGGATGAAGGAGGAAGGCTATGAGAAGATGGATGATGATTTGGGGAAGAAGGAGGCTCAGGAGAAATGAAAGAAGAAAGAAAAACGTTTGGGGGGTTTAAATAGGAAACGTCGGCGGCTGGGCAAACCCTAGGTTTACGACAGCAGTTAGTCGGTCAAAGAAGAGTTGTTGACCGACTAGTTTGCGAACTAGTCGGTCGGTCGACCAACTGTGACCGACTAAAAGCAAACAACGAAAGTAGGGAAAAATCTGGGTAATGAATTAGTCGGTCTGTGAAGGCCCGTCGACCGACTAGTTTGCAACCTAGTCGGTCGGTGAGTGTTCATTGACCGACTAACAATAAACAGTAACTTAGGCGAAATTTACTGACAGAAACTAGTCGGTCTGAGAGCAAGTTCTGACCGACTAGTTGCGCATCTAGTCGGTCGGTGGTTGTTCTTAGACCGACTAAGAGTAAACAGTAACTTCTGAGTTTTTGATTCAATGAACTAGTTGGTTCCCGTAGAGTTCTTGACCGACTAGATCTCAATCTAGTCGGTTGGTCCCCCTTCTTGAACCAACTAAGGTGCACGAAAAGTGCCGAATTGAAGCGCGAAGCTTCGGGAAGATTTCTATGGCTTCTAAGATCGACCTATCTCTAAGATATGAGCGATATGAAGCTCGTCACGAGTGACTTACTCCAAAACTCAACGATCTAAGGATGAAGCTAGAAAGTCTCAACGAAACGAACGAAAACGAAAGCTACGGAGACGAAACACCACATATAAGGAGAAAATCCACCAAAACATATAATATAATATAGATATTCCAAATACATGAAAACCAGTCGTTACATCCTCCCCAACTTAAGAAAAATTCCGTCCTCGGAATTTCCCAACACTCACGTGTCCGGGAACAAAAGTAGGTAGCGCTCTCGTATCTCATCCTCATTCTCCTAAGTAGACTCTCCAGGCGAGCCGTGTCGTCATATCACCCTCACAAGATTGACAACCTTGTTCCGAAGTGACTTCTGACGCCTGTCCAGAATCTGCACTGGCTGCTGGTCATACGTCATATCAGGGTGAACGGTAATCTCCGAGAAATCCACAGCATGAGATGGGTCGCTAATGTATCGACAAAGCTGCGACACATGGAAAACATTGTGAACTCCTTCCAAAGACGGCGGCAAGGCCAAGCGGTAGGCTACCTCGCCAACTTTCTCCAGAATGTCAAACGGTCCAATGTATCGCGGGCTCAACTTCCCTCGCTTCCTAAAGCGAATCACCCCATGATTCGGGGAAATCTTCAAGAACACATGGTCGCCAGGCTGAAACTCCAAAGAACGGCGTTTAGCATCCGCCCAATGCTTAAAACGGTCCTGAGCAATCCTCAACCTCTCCCGAATGTTCCTGACAACATCCACGGCCTCCACAATCATCTCAGGTCCCAACAACTCCCGATCACCAACGTCGTCCCAACTCAATGGCGAACGACATTTCCTCCCATACAGCGCGGCGAAAGGCGCCATGCCAATACTCACCTGGAAGCTGTTGTTGTAGGAAAACTCTACCAGATGTAGATGGTCCTCCCACGAACCCTTGAAATCCAACATACACGCCCTCAGCATGTCCTCCAAGATCTGAATCGTCCTCTCAGTCTGGCCATCCGTCTGCGGATGGTACGCCGTGCTGAAACTCAGACGCGTACCCAAACTCTTCTGCAAACTCTGCCAGAACTGAGATGTGAACCTCGTGTCTCTGTCCGACACGATACTCATGGGGACTCCGTGAAGTCGTACGACCTCCTGCACGATTCACGTTACATCACTATCTAAACTAGGAAAAGGAAATAGAAACGGAGAGTAAAATAATTTACCTCCATATATCTCCTCGCTAGCGCCTCAGTGGACTGTCCTACTCGAAATAGAATAAAGTACGCAGATTTGGTCAATCGATCTACGATCACCCAAATCGCGTCATTCTGCTTCGGACTCTGAGGTAGTCCAGTCACAAAATCCATAGTGATGTGTTGCCACTTCCACTCCGGAATCGGAAGCGGTTGGAGCAACCCTGCCATACGCTGATGCTCCGCCTTTACCTGCTGGCAAACCAGACACTTGGCTACACTCAGACGAAGATCCTTGTACATCTTGGTGCCACCAGGATGCACAAAATACGGCGAACTGTGTGCCTCAACCAACAACTCCTCTCTGATATCCCCAGATGGCACACACAACCTGGCTCCAAACCTCAGCGAGCCATCCTCATGAATCAAAAAGTCAGTCCACAGACCGGCTTACACCTGCTCCCGAGTCTTCACCAGCTTCGGATCTCCAGCCTGGCCAGCCTTGATCTGATCCACGATCGTCGACCGGATCTGCATAGTCATCAACGAAGAGGCCTCTCCAGGAAGAACAACCTCAACACCAGGCTCACAAAAATCCTGCTGCAATCTCCACTGCAAAATCAAAATCATCACCGCTGGAAGCCTACTCAGTGCATCAGGAACCACATTCACCTTGCCAGGGTGATACTGCAAATCAATCTCATAATCCGCCATGAGCTCCAACCATCGACGCTGTCGCATGTTGAGCTTCTTCTGAGTAAAAATATACTTCAAGCTTTTGTGATCGGTGAAGATCTTCACTATCTCACTCAACAAGAAGTGCCTCCAAATCTTGAGCTCAAACACGACAGCAGCCAACTCCAAGTCATGCGTCGGGTAATTCTTCTCATGAGTCTTGAGCTGACGCGAAGCATACGCCACAACATGCCCATGCTGATGCAACCTACAACCGAGACCCTTGCCAGAAGCATCGCAAAAGATCTCGAATCCCCCGCTGCGATCAAGCACAACAAGAATAGGGGCAGTCGTCAAGCTCTCCCTCAGAACACCAAAGGCATTCTCACAATCACCCGACCAAACAAAAGGTACATCCTTCCACGTCAATCTGGTCATCGGCTCAGCAATACGGGAGAAGTCCTTAATGAATCACCGATAGTAACCAGCGAGCCCAAGGAAACTCCGGATCTCAGATGCTGACTGTGGAACAGGCCACTCTCTGATGGCCTTAATCTTCTCGGGATCCACCGAAATTCCATCGCCAAATACCACATGCCCCAGAAAAACAACTCTGTCCAGCCAAAACTTGCACTTCGAAAACTTAGCATACAAATGATGCTTCCTTAAAATCTTCAACACTGTCCTCAAGTGCGATGCATGCTCCTCCTCAGACTTAGAATAGACCAGAATGTCGTCAATGAAGATAATGACAAACTTATCTAAAAAGTCATAGAAGATCAGATTCATCAGATTCATGAAAACTGCGGGTGCATTGGTTACACCGAAAGGCATAACCACAAACTCGTAGTGCCCATACTTCGTCCTGAACGCTGTCTTCGGAACATCTTCCTTCTTCACCTTCAGCTGATGATAACCACTCCTCAGATCCAACTTAGAAAACACCCTCGAACCTCCAAGTTGATCAAAAATATCATCAATACGAGGCAAGGGATATTTATTCTTGATGGTCACCGCATTCAGCTCCCGATAGTCCACGCACATGCGACGCAAACCATCCTTCTTCTTCACCAACAGCACCGGTGCTCCCCACGGAGACACACTAGGATTGATATAACCCTTCTGCAAAAGCTCATCCAGCTGCTTCCGCAATTCCTCTAACTCAGCGGGTGTCATACGATATAGCGCCTTTGAAATTGGCTGCGCTCCCGGAACAAGATCAATAGAAAATTCCAGAGCTCGATCAGGTGGCAATCCAGACATCTCCTCGGGGAAGACGTCATCGAAGTCCCGCACCACAGCTGGCCTCTCCAGCTCCATCTGCATAGCCACAATCTCCACCGGCCTGGCCCGAAACCTGACCGGACCAAGCGAACTGCTACCTCGGCTGAACTCAAATACTGTATGTCTGGGAATCTCGAACACCGCCTTCTTCCTCCGATAGTCGATCGTAGCATAGAAGCTCGCAAGCCAATCCATCCCAAGGACCGCATCATAGTTGATGATGTCGTGGACAATGAAATCAGCGTAAAGCTCATGTCCACAGACCACCAACGAGCAAGAATTGCAACCACGATGCACCGAGACCATGCCATTCCCTGTAACGATATTCCAACTCTTGGAAAGAGGGGACGTCGACAAGGAATGCTTCTCCACAAAGCCCCGAGAAATAATGCACTTCGATGCACCAGAGTCAAAGAGGACTCATGTAGGAAATGTGCACACCAGAATCACACCTACAACAGTCTAACAATCAAGCCCTAGTCTAGCAAGCAATCACATAAAAGCAAACAACATAATCTAACAATCAAAACTAGCTAGGAAAGTAACAGTTAGATCGAGGATTACCTGCGATAACCTCATCCACAGCCTCGCTCTCCACAGCGGTCATCAGAAAAGCCTGCCTCCTCGGTGGAAAAGCCTGCTGAAAAGCCTGCCTCTGTGGAACAAGAGCTGCTCCACGTCCAGCAGGAACAGACGCTCTCTGCTGCAACGGCTGTGCTGTAACAGGTGCCCTCCGCAGCTGATTCGCATGCCGACAATCCTTCGCAACATGAGAAGCATCTCCACAAACCAAACACTGGCCCAGAAATCTTCTACACTGATCCTTGATATGACCGATCTTGCCGCAGAAATGGCAAGTCTTCAGATTAGGCCCTCCTGGCCTCTTGAACTGAGCTGGCTGATTAGGCTTGAAACTAGGCCTAACCACCGCTCTGGCCTGCTCCATAGGCCTCTTCCCAGCCCCAGCAACATGTCCTCTCCTCTGGCTCAGGTTCAGCTCCTGCCTCCTCGCAGCGACCAGAACCTTCTGATAAGAGTCCAGATCAGAGGAGGACACAAAACTCTGAAGCTCCAAAGCAAGTCCCTGCAGGAACCTTTGAGCCCTCTCATCAGCATCATGCACCATCTTCGGTGCGAACCGACTCAGCCTAATGAACTCTTGCTGGTACTGGTCCACCGTCAAGCTCCCTTGCTTCAGATCAATAAAGCGCTGCAGCATCTCCTTCTTAGCAGCCTTCGAAAAGAACTCCTCATCAAACCTGGACTTGAAGGTAGCCCAAGCTATCAGCTCCACCAACATCTTCTCTTCCGCATCCCACCAGTTCCGAGCATTATCCTTGAGTTGCCACTTCGCCAAATCAACCCATCCAGCCGGGCTGATCTTGGCCATCTTCAAGTTATCCTCTATGTTCCGAATCCACTCATCGATAGCTAGAGGACCCTCAGACCCATCAAAATAAGCGGGACCCAGCTCCCGAAACTGCTTCGCTCCAGGCTCGGAGCGAGGTGCCTCCGGAAGTGCCCGAGCAGCTCGACCAACTGAAGCATTCTGGACTTGCAGGAGCACGCCTTGCTGCACCTGCATCATCTGAAGCATCATCCGCATCATCTCCCCATTGGTGGGCTCCCGCTCAGGCTCCTCGTCATGAGGGGGCGCACCACTACCACCACCACGGGTGAATCGCCTTCCTGCCATCGAATGACACAGAAAACGAAATAATTTAGACTCATAGCTTATGACTCGGACGTCGAACTTAGTTTATTGGACATTCTAATATTATTATCGTTATTCCGATAATCGCAGTTACAGAAGAGGAGACCTGCATGGGCCACCAACAAAACCTGTCACGCCCCGCTTCCCTAAAATGGAGGCGAGACGTGAGAAGGTCCGCACGGGTGTGGAGCTGTGAAGATACACGCCCGATAAGCGTCAGTAAAACAAGTGCAGGTCCCTGTAACGACGAACAAAACAAGATAATAACACAAGGAAAAACAGAAATAAGTTTCCAAATCTCAGCATTGTCCAACATTAAAAATTAAGTTCAACATCCAGAAAAGCCACCAGGCTAAAAGAAAGAGTCTAAAGGCCCAGAACAAGGCCAACAACACAAACATAAACAGAGTATTGGTGCCACGCACCGACAACAAAAAAACAGTCTAACACGAAGAACACAAGCAGCCTCTACGACTGATCACCCATGTCCTTGTACTCCTCAACGAACGTAGGCTCTGACTCAGCGTCAGCAAACATCATGTCCTCCGCAGCACTCTCAGGCTCGGGATCTAACTGTGTCACCCAAAAGAGTAAAGGGGCACATGTCAGCAAGTCTAAAAGACTTGGGCAAGGAAACTGAAAAGGAAAGTACACTAACAACCTAGCAGTTATAGTAAGATGCATAACATGGCAAGTATAGTATGGAAGTGACAAGTAAAGGGAAGTACAAGTAGCAAGTAGCAAGTATGTCATGGATAACAAGTTTTACAAGTAAAAACACGGACAAGTACTAGTCAAGTGGTTCACGTCAAGTAAACACGTCAAGTAAACAAGTTGTGCACAGAGATTTCGTCTGCTGGCTAGAGTGGCTGATCGGGCCAACTCGTAAGCTCAGGTGACCGCTTATCCCTACCCCTCCACGTGTATCGAGCCATGGCATAACCCCAAACATGGAATGCTCGCTTCTGGATCACGAGCCAGGAAGTGTATTTAACACGTATGGCGTAGGGTTATGCCTGCAACGCAGGTGCCTAGCCGGAAACGAGTAGATCGGGCATTGGCTACCAACCAACACACGTGGCCCGCTTCTGGAACACGAGCCAGGAAACACAAGTATTGCAGCGTGTGCTACGAATGCGACATTCAACATGGATAGCATGGATGACAATTAATTCGCGTACCGTTAATTAAAATTAAACGTGACATGGTAGTACTTATGCAACATGATAAATGACGGATCTAACTTCGTTGTCAAGCTAGTTCCTGAAATTGCGCCTAGGCAAGTATCATTTCGTCGCCTAGTCTCTTTTACGCCTACCACAAGCAAATGGCCTAAGACATGGCCCAAAACCCTAAGTGGCAAGTTTCACTTGCCTAGCACCGAGGATGACGATCAACGAAGCACGGCACAAAATGTTAGCTACGGGGGTGAGATTACTGACATGGCAAAACAATATTAGAACAACATCTAACCTAATTTTATTAGGGTTTAACAAAATCACAAAACGGGTTATGAGAACATTAAAGGATCGAACACTACCGTATTGGAGCGGAAGAACGATACCGAGCAAGCACGGCAACGGAAGAACGATCAGGGAAACTAGGGCTCAGATCTGGAAATGGGGAGAGAATCTGAAGAAATGAGATTTTGGGGGTTTTGGGGGTTTTCCGGCGACCTAGAGGAGATGGCCGGCCCTAATGAAGGTGAGGGGAGCTCCGGGGATGAAGGAGGAAGGCTAGGGGAAGATGGATGATGATTTGGGGAAGAAGGAGGCTCAGGAGAAATGAAAGAAGAAAGAAAAATGTTTGGGGGGTTTAAATAGGAAACGTCGGCGGCTGGGCAAACCCTAGGTTTACGACAGCAGTTAGTCGGTCAAAGAAGAGTTGTTGACCGACTAGTTTGCGAACTAGTCGGTCGGTCGACCAACTGTGCCCGACTAAAAGCAAACAGCGAAAGTAGGGAAAAATCTGGGTAATGAATAAGTCGGTCTGTGAAGGCCCGTCGACTGACTAGTTTGCAACCTAGTCGGTCGGTGAGTGTTCATTGACCGACTAACGATAAACAGTAACTTAGGCTAAATTTACTGACAGAAACTAGTCGGTCTGAGAGCAAGTTCTGACCGACTAGTTGCGCATCTAGTCGGTCGGTGGTTGTTCTTAGACCGACTAAGAGTAAACAGTAACTTCTGAGTTTTTGATTCAATGAACTAGTTGGTTCCAGTAGAGTTCCTGACTGACTAGATCTCAATCTAGTCGGTTGGTCCCCCTTCTTGAACCAACTAAGGTGCACGAAAAGTGCCGAATTGAAGCGCGAAGCTTCGGGAAGATTTCTATGGCTTCTAAGATCGACCTATCTCTAAGATATGAGCGATATGAAGCTCGTCACGAGTGACTTACTCCAAAACTCAACGATCTAAGGAAGAAGCTAGAAAGTCTCAACGAAACGAACGAAAACGAAAGCTACGGAGACGGAACACCACATATAAGGAGAAAATCCACCAAAACATATCATATAATATAGATATTCCAAATACATGAAAACCAGTTGTTACAGTGGAAGCAAAGTAATTACATGCGAGGCATCAGAGGGATGGAACATTTATTTTGACAAAGTAATCAAAAGGTTTGACACTTTATCAGAAATAGATATGAGCCATTTGAAATGACCAGTAACCAATTTAAAATTATTATCGAAAGGTATGATGAACTGGTAAGATCCAATGGAAATAAAATATTATGGATTCCGACAGACCAACAGAATTATTTGAATGAGATTCAAATGGTTGGTCTAACATGAACATAGAAACCCCTTAAGTCTATACTGTAGACGGTTTTAGCAGATCCACTCACAAAGGCTCTACCACTTGAAATCGGGAAAACTTATGTGTAAAAACGGTATGAGATACCGGGATAAATGGGCCTGAGTGCAAGTGAGAGATGTAGAGAGATAATGCCCTCGAGGCTATTTATCTCTGTATGAATAGCACAAACGTCTTGTTCGAAATAACAGTAAGCTGTTTGGTAATAATTTATCTAAGTTATATTATAATGTAGTTAACATTAGATATTAACTTAGGTAAAGTCCTGAGACTTTATGCAAGGTCAAACAGGTATCGAGATGAGTATCTCGATCATAGAGAAATGTTTTGACCATCTGTAGCATAAGTCTAAAAGGGTTCGTGGTCATAGATGTTTTGAGACATGGATATCGAAACATTGGATAGACCATTGTGTCTTAGTCTTCACCGTTTAGCGGTGGCGATGATCTCATGATCGTTTGACTTGACAAAGTCAAAGACAAGACACGGATGCTCATTAGAGAATGCGTTCACTGAACGATCCACAAGAGTTATCATATGGTTATATTGACCAATCTGTCAATGATAACTCTTAGTGATGATAGGCAAGTTGGTCTTTTGACTTGAGGTCATTTTACGAACTTGTGCGTGAACGGTGCCACTTAGATCACTTACCTAGCTTCAAGGCTAGGCCTATTGAAAGGTCTTTGATTGGGTGTCACTTGAAGCGTACGAGGAGAGTAATGACCAAGAGAAGATTCGTCTCTCCCGGTCAATTGGAGTTAGTGTCGTAGAGTTAGTTCGATCTTTAGTAAAATCTCTGATCAGAGTATGTTGGAAGAAGTCCAACATTAGAAACTAACCGGAGTCAAGTTATTGGGGTTGACAGTTTGACCGTACCCTAGACTTGATCTACACGACATAGTTAAGACGAAGAGACTATAACTATGAAATTCATCACGGAAACAGTCAGGGTGGTCCCGACAATACTCATGTCGATGAGTCAATCACATAATGATGATTCTGAAGCAGGGACGGTAACCATTGCTCGTGGTCACTGTCGTATAGGGCTTCAAGCCCAACCTGTTGTAAGGGTTAGGCTGTAGGGTCTCACACAGAGTGCGACCTTCGTCTAGTAATAGGTAGAAACGATTAGGGAGAATTTGCATTTGATGCAATGGATAAAATATTGCAAAAGATGTTTGCAGTTATCTCCTGTATTTGGGATAAATGATCCTGAGTGTAAGTGGGAGATGTTAGGGGATATGCCATCAGATCATTTGTATTTGATGCAAATGATAATTTAAGCCTAGATAGGGACTAATTTGCATATGATGCAAAAGAGGTTAAATACGTTTTAAATTGTTTAAGACCATATTTTATATAATAAATGCATGGAAAAGGTTACCTAGATGACGGGATCGTCCTGCTCTAAACGCAGGTTCAAACAGCGTCAAAAACAGAGTCCAAATGCACAAGTTATAGCCAAAACAAGGCAGCCCAAACTGTTGGGCTGAACCCAGTGAAAATGGAGGTCCACCAAGCCTAAATTTTCTGGTTAGGGTTTTTGAAACCCGGGATTTTTTTGACGGCTGGATTTTCCATCTTTGAATGGTTTTGGATAACTTTGGACGATCAATTGGAGGGTCAAACGGACTCCGATTTACTCGCAGTTTTTTGCTATGCGTTCACCGTTGAACACCCTTCGAATTGATAGGTTGTATCAATCATGAAGCTCAACGGTGAGTGAGTTAAAATTCACGGAAGTTTGGCCTTTGTGAAAGGCAAACTAAATTGAATTTATTAACTCCAAACTTTAGTCCCACATCGGTTGTGCGGAAAAGGAAAGAGTCTGCCACCTATATAAATAGGGGCCTTCCCCTTCCTCCAAACTCGTCCCAAGCTCCAGATCTAAGCTACGCTCGTAAATGTTGGAGCATGCTCGGATCTAGGCTGAAATTAATATTCTCTATCTCCATATATTTCTGCCTTACTCCTGAGGGCTCTAGCAAAGCTACGAAGGAGTTTAAATTCGGATCCGAAATCTTAGCAAAGGCTTTCACTCGCGTGAAACTTTCTTCGGCATGTGGTTGGCTCGGCGACACGAGGATTGCTTGCCTCGGGATACGGAGCGGTTCGAGGAGCGGTTCGGGGACCGGCTCGGCGTGGGATAGGGAGCGGCTCAGAAGACGGTGCGGAACATCTCGCCTGCCCCAGAGTTGAGATTCCGGGTATGTGTTTTAATCTTTCGTTTTAATTATTCGCAGTAGTTAGATCCCTCTTGGGGTGGTCAGATCCACCCCCGAGTTGGCAGAGATCCTGGCTAAGAGGGTCTGGTTCCTTAGGGCAGCATGTTAATTAGATTAACATAATTTTATTTTCCGTTGCGTATGTCTATGTTCCGTCCGACTTAGGACGGGAATAGAGTTTTTGTGCCCTAAGGGTCCAAAAAACCCCTTCAATAATCACAGGCAGAGTAAAAAGGTATGCAATCACAGAGTATGCATAGATATACCCTGGTTCAGTCGTCCCACGACCTATTCCGGCCCCCAAGCAAATACTAGCATTAATATGTTTTTGATGTACTACTACAATGAGTCTCGAGCCCCCGGCTCCCCATATAGTATGTACCACACTCCCCGAGTGCATAACACTATCAACCTAGTAAATACTCTATATTGACAAGCCCTGCTCGTTAAGACGCTCTTGTCTAGTCCCAGACTAAACAAGTCCCCAAAATGTCATAAAGTGGTAAAATTTCCCCTACAGAGATCATTACTACTACACACAAATAATAATAAAAGAGTTTAGAGAAACTCAGTGTGTAGGCATAGTCGTCTCTGTCAATCGACACGGGTCAGAACTGAATCTGACGAGATGTAGTCGTCACGTCGTGCAACTCAAGTTGCGGCTCTGCTTGCTTACTGGTATGTGAACGGCACTGCAGATGGCACGTGGATGACACTGCAGATGGCACGTAGATGGCATTGCAGATAGCATATGGATGTCACTGGGGCACTGCAGATGGCATGTGGATGGCACTGGATGGCACTGCAGACGGTACAACAAACGGCACGTGAATGGCACTGGATGGCACTGCATATGGCACTACAAAGGGCATGTGGATGGCACTGCAGATGGCACTAGGCTGTCACTGAATGGCACTGCAGAACGGCACAGAAGTAGCACAGGTCGACAAGCAGAACGGCACAACATCAGCACTTGGAACTTACGACCTAGGTGCTCTTGCCTCCTTGTAGGTTGCGGCCTTGTTGCTCCTTGTCTTCTATTGTTGCAGAATGATTGTAGTGATGCCTCTCCCTTTTGAACTTGCGGCCTCCTCTCCTTTGAAGTTGAGCAAAGTATGGATGAAGATCTCTTGCTTGATGTTGCGGCCTTGGAAAGGATTTGGAGTGTATGTTGCGGCCATGGCTTAGAGAACCCCCCTTTGTTGAAGATAAAGAAGATGGCTTTGAAGCTTGAGCAATTGTTGAAGAAGACTCTCCTATAACTTGCGCACTTGATGAAGTATTTTGGATATGGGGTTTTTGCAAGTTGCACAAGAATCTAGGGTTGATGCTTGCGGTCAAGGAGGGGCTAAGAGAGGTTTTCTTGTGGGAGGAAGGAGATGAGGCTTTTGCTAATGGAGGGTGTTGCGCAATATTTGGTGAGGAAGGTGCTGTTGGATCTGGATCCTAGCCTAGAGGGGGGTGAATATGCTTATAAAAATAATTCGTGCAACCCACGAATAAGCACACGCAGTTATAGCAGCAACATGGTAAATAAAAAGCAGACACAGAGTACACAGCAGATTTACCCTGGTTCGGTCAACCCTTCGACCTACTCCAGCCCCCAAAGCAGATACTAGTATTGAATAGCGCAATAGGTACAAAACCACAAGTTAGAGCACGCTCAGAGCACCCTCTACGTCTCTACACTCTCCAGGCTCTCAGTACCCCACTCACTGTGTTTTCTCTCACTATCAATTCTAGTAACGCTTTCTACCAGCTAGTCCCAAACTAGCTGGGTCCCACTTGTCTAGCCCCAACCAGACAAGTCCCAAAATAGTCACAAAAGATAGGTAAAGTTTCCCCTACGAAGATCTATCATAATTGCTACACAAAATAATAAAGTATAGAGTTTAGGAAGCTCAGATTGTGTACCAGCGATGTCTTCGCCAATAAGCATGGGCCAGATGTCGTCTGGCAAGTAGTAGTAATCTCACGCTATCACTCGACAACTCCTCTTGATGTTACGACCTTGGTATGCTCCTTGATAACTCACAGCCTTGGATTATTTGACTTTTGCAAGTTACGGCAATGGATGGCACTTAGCTTCAATAGGTTGGAATTGCCTTTGTTGTGGGCTGATGTATGCATACATGTGCTTCTTCTTAAAACAAATCGGCTTGAATTACTGCTCCCTGTGAAATTATTCGGCACTGCAAATATTTGTGCAATTTCGGCAGCCTGCAAAACAAAATAAGGACCAAGTTAAAGTTAGAGGGAAAAGCTTAAAATACCAAGGCTTTTGATCTCTCTCTCTCTCTCTCTCTCTCTCTCTCTCTCTCTCTCTCTCTCTCTCTCTCTCTCTCTCTCTCTCTCTCTCTCTCCCTCCCTCTCTCTCCCTCCCTCTCTACTTCCAGTCACACGCAGCCGAAACTTTCAAACCCCTCTGTTGAACTCTGCACAAAATAAACAAGCATCAGGAAACTTCAAAAGAAATATCAATGCAAAGCACATGGGATAAATGAAAGATTTATTCATGGGTCAATTGACAGCACATCCCCTTGGTCTTTTGTCTCCTTGCTAATTTTTGGTTAGCCTGCAACCGGGAAAAAACCCCCCTCTTTCTCTCTTAATGAATCTCAATTTCTCATGGAGAAATACAAATCCTAGTGCATGTGTGGCCTGCAAAACATACGCACAAGTACAGAAAAGGAAGAAGGGGAATTAAGATAGCATTATTTTTAAGCTCTAATTCGGCCAGCCAGTGCACACACCCCGTTAAAAAATGTGACAGTAAAAACAATGGCCGGCCTTGCACAGCTAAGAAGAGACCACGGCTGCTTTTGAATTGGCAATGAACGCACCCCGGCTCTTGGAGATTATCAAAGGGATCTTGAGGCTGTCAATAAAAGAACACAAAAAAAATTATTCGGCCCCCTTTCTCCTCTTCGATTTTGCTGAAGTATTGCCCCTTTTTTGATTGGAAAAAAGAACAAAGAGGAACGGCCTGCTGTTAAATTTTTGAGGGTTTTTGCAAAAAAAATGTCGGCCTTGGGTTATTTTTGGCTGCCTATTACTTTGATGAAGAAGCACTAAAAAATGGATGAAGACACTTTCAAAATTCGGCAGGCCCTACAATGAACAAAAAAAACAAGGGAAAATAATTAAGTATAGGTTTAATCACAACCCCTCTCTCTCTCAGATTTCGGCCACACAGAGAACTTCTCTTGGGGATTTTTCGGCTAGGGCTCTTGGAGATTTTTGGTTGCCGCGCGGTTTGCCCATGTAAATGATGGGTTTTATAGGGAGATGCTAGGGTGATGCGGTTGTGGGGAATCCTATTTTGAATAGGAGTTAGAGATTTGGTTCTATCACTTTGCACCACAAATAGGAGATATGATTTGATTAAGTTGGGATTTGATAGCAATTCAAATTGAATATGAAATTGGAAATAAATCTCTAATTGATTTGACCAAATCTCAAATAGATTCCATCTCTCTCCATATTGACCAAGTCAAATCGCTTTGTGTATAGCACTTTGACCAAGTCCTTTAGCTATGTGGATTGCAATTCCTCCACCGGTTGACTAAGTCATCACTTTGAGAATTTACCGCTTTGCCATTTCTGAAACACACTTAGCACACATGTTAAATAGTTCGCACACGTTTGTCATCATCAAACCAAAGATCCTAGATCGTTGCGTCCAACAATCTCCCCTTTTTGGCGATGACAAACTCATAAAAGATTTGAGCAATAGATGGGTGTGTGAAGTGTGTTGAAGGGTGTAATGCAATATGATGTATGGATGAGTCACTCAAGCATTACAAAGCATGCACAACAAGTATGGCAAATATAAGCATGCTCCCCCTTGTATCAAGCTCCCCCTCTTTATATATATTCAAACGCTCCCCTTTCAACAAGTAATACCGACAACAAATAATACCGACAACACAAATCTTTTCTTTTCTTTATCCCCCTTTGTAATCATCAAAAGTGGATTAATGAAGTCACAAAAGTATTCCATGCAAAAATAAACCATTATTAAATGTAGCGTGCAATTTGCATGAGTTTTCCACAAAATAGACAATCCAAGCTCATAGGATTTCATAACAAGACTTCTCCACCTTAGTGTAAGTGTAGTGATATAGATAATAAAGTACAAGAGGAGATTCGATTTCAGAAAATCAACCAAATCAACCCACATTTTCCAATTTTTCATGATTATCACTAGGATTGATTTTTCCCACCTCATCAAAGATGAGTTCAAGTTATCGAACCCCAAAACATGGCCTAAAAGGACTTTTAAATGTGGGGTGGCATTGCTTGACGAGTTATATACACCAACGCTAATGATTACCCATGTAGTATAAGTTGGATACTCGTGGTTTGTGTATTAGCCATGAAATGTATCCATTTTTCATACGGAGCAATTTTCATTTTTTTTTCATTTGCAATTCTTTTGTGCTCAATTTTTATTCATGGCTAAACACTTCATATCCCTTAGAAAATTCAGAAATTAATTATTCCTACATTCACTTTCCATTATTCTTCAAAAGAATCTCCAAAAGCACTAAAAAAGTCAATTATCGTGAAAGTGCAAATGTAGGTGTAGAAGTCAAGTTTAAAACTTATGAGACATGTCATGGCTACTAAAAAGATAACAACATGTTCATGTAGCTACAACAATAATGAATTGACTTCTACAAGGGATAGATTTGATCATTCATACAATACCACTTAAGATAAATCATAAACGGTATTCTTTTAAGCTCATTTTTTTCAGAAATAAAAACATTAAAAATCATGCAAGCAAGCACACAAAACAAAATAAAAAATAAGCACACAAAACAATCTATGAAGGTATGCAATGAAATGCAAAGAGGGATAAAAATTATATCTTCTCGTCGCTATTTGACGAAGCAGCTAAAAGAATGAGACATTGAAAAATTTGCTCCTCGCCAAATCTCCACCTCACCTACATGAAAGGTGTTAAGTGTGACCTTGGAATCCAACAAGGTCCACTAGTGTTAGCCATTAAAGATTTAGGAACCCAAACTTGTTTAAACTTGATATTTGTGTTCCTAAATTTACAATAATATGAAGTGTTGGCCTACACTATCACAAGTAAAGCACTTTGCATATTTGTTCTTTGCAATAGAGGGTACATTGTGGAATTTCTTGAATTTTTGCTTTTCAACGTTTTTCAGACCAAAACCAAGTCCTCTTCTATTATTGCCATATAATTGATTCTCTAAAATAGTGTCCAATGATTGTTTTCCCATAGAGAATTTCTTAATGACCACTTCAAGATGAGAGACTTTGGTTTTTATTTGTTTGTTTTCTTCCACAAGCATCGTGCATTTACTAATAAAAGCTCTCTTGTTTTCATCTTCATTCTTTTCAAATTCAATCATTTTTCTTTTAAAATCATTTTTCTTTTAAAGTCATTATCCAACATGCAGAATTTATCATTAAGCTCTCTAATCACATAGTCTTTTTCAGTTTCGAGCTTAATCAAATTAAGTTTAAGCATGCTATTTTGGTTTAATAATGAGGAACAAGAAATACAAGGAGCAGTTTCATCAAAGCTAGCTTTTTCCTTCTTCATGATTTCAATAGTAGACTTACATGCATTGAGTTCAATTTTAAGTTTTTCATTCTCTTTAAACACCTTATCATCTCTAACTTGCATGTCATAGTTCTGATTTTGGAGACATTCAATAGTGAACTAATGATCTACTATTTGATTTTGCATTTCTTCACAAATTTTAAGAAGTTCAGCTTTGCTACCTGACGGTGTCTCGTCTTGGATCCCCATCAAAGCCATGCAAGAATGAGCTTCATTTTCCTCCTCGCTTTCAGCTTCGCTATCCATATCCCATATTAATACCTTCGCTTTTCCTTTTCCTTTAGCGAGTTGAGCAGTTTCATTTGGGCAATCCTTCATCAGATGTCCTCTTCTCCTGCATTTAAAACATTGCATTCTATCAGTAGATTTCTGATCATTAAATTGCTTGGAAGAATTATTAAAGTTAGAACGATTAAACATGGGTGCCATTTCGTTTCTCCTATGCTTGGTCTTGATGAACTTTCTGAAGTTTCTCACCATTAGCGCTATGTCGTCGTCATCATCCTCTTCTTCGCTAGCTTGCAAAGCAAGGGGCTTTATGGCTTTCTCTTTCTCCTCAGGTTTCTCTCTCGCTTCAACATTTTGCAGTTCCAACTCATGGGACATCAAATTACCAATAAGGTCCTCCACCTTCAATTGTGACAATACCTTTGCTTCCTGGATGGCAGTGACCTTTGGTCTGAAAGAGCTTGGCAATGCTCTTAGGATCTTCCTCACTTGATCGAGGCTATCATATGGCTTTCCAAGCGAGCTAGACTTGTAGACTATGTCAGTGAACCTCGCATACATCTCTGATACGCTCTCTGATGGTAGCATGTGAAATCTCTCGAACTCTGCACTCAAAAGAGACAGTCTAGACTCCTTTACCTGTGACGTTCCCTCGTGCGTCACCTCCAAAGTATGCCATATCTCCTGCGCAGTTAAACAATGTGAGATTCTATTATATTCAGATTTATCAAGTGCACAAATGAGATCATTCATAGCTTTAGCATTTAAAGAATAAGATTTCCAATCATTATCATCCCATTTGTCATTTGGTTTTTCAATCTCAACATTATCTACTTTAATAACAGGCAGTTTATAACCTTTTTCAATTATTTGCCAAGCTTTATAATCAACAGAAATAAGGTAGATTTTCATTCGATTTTTCCAATATGCATAATCACCTCCATTAAATCTAGGGGGACGGGAAACAGACTGACCCTCAGCAAAAGCACTATCCATATGGTTATTCATGGTCAATCCTAGGCTAGATCCTAAAACCTGCTCTGATACCACTTGTTGGATCTGGATCCTAGCCTAGAGGGGGGTGAATAGGCTTATAAAAATAATTAGTGCAACCCACGAATAAGCACACACAGTTATAGCAGCAACAGGGTAAATAAAAAGCAGACACAGAGTACACAGCAGATTTACCCTGGTTCGGTCGTCCCAACGACCTACTCCAGCCCCCAAAGCAAATACTAGTATTGAATAGCGCAATAGGTACAAAACCACAAGTTAGAGCATGCTCAGAGCACCCTCTACGTCTCTACACTCGCCAGGCTCTCAGTACCCCACTCACTGTGTTTTCTCTCACTATCAATCCTAGTAACGCTTTCTACCAGCTAGTCCCAAACTAACTGGGTCCCACTTGTCTAGCCCCAACCAGACAAGTCCCAAAATAGTCACAAAAGATAGGTAAAGTTTCCCCTACGAAGATCTATCACAATTGCTACACAAAATAATAAAGTATAGAGTTTAGGAAGCTCAGATTGTGTAGCAGCGATGTATTCGCCAATAAGCACGGGCCAAATGTCGTCTGGCAAGTAGTAGTAATCTCTCGCTATCACTCGGCAACTCCTCCTTGATGTTACGACCTTGGTATGCTCCTTGATAACTCACAGCCTTGGATTATTTGACTTTTGCAAGTTACGGCAATGGATGGCACTTGGCTTCAATAGGTTGGAATTGCCTTTGTTGTGGGCTGATGTATGCATACACATGCTTCTTCTTAAAACAAATCGGCATGAATTACTGCTCCCTGTGAAATTATTCGGCGCTGCAAATATTTTTGCAATTTCGGCAGCCTGCAAAACAAAATAAGGACCAAGTTAAAGTTGGAGGAAAAAGCTTAAAATAACAAGGCTTTTGATCTCTCTCCCTCTCTCTCTCTCTCTCTATCTCTCCCTCTCTACTTCCAGTCACACGCAGCCGAAACTTTCAAACCCCTCTGTTAAACTCTGCCCAAAATAAACAAGCATCAGGAAACTTCAAAAGAAATATCAATGCAAAGCACATGGGATAAATGAAAGATTTATTCATGGGTCAATTGACAGCACATCCCCTTGGTCTTTTGTCTCCTTGCTAATTTTTGGTTAGCATGCAACCGGAAAAAAAACCTCTTTTCTCTTAATGAAACTCAATTTCTCATGGAGAAATACAAATCCTAGTGCATGTGTGGCCTGCAAAACATACGCACAAGTACAGAAAAGGAAGAAGGGGAATTAAGATAGCATTATTTTTAAGCTCTAATTCCGCCAGCCTGTGCACAGACCCTCTTAAAAAATGTGACAGTAAAAACAATGGCCGGCCTTGCACAGCTAAGAAGAGACCACGTCTGCTTTTGAATTGGTAATGAACGCACACAGGCTCTTGGAGATTATCAAAGGGATCTTGAGGCCGTCAATAAAAGAACACAAAAAAAATTATTCGGCCCCCTTTCTCCTCTTCGATTTTGATGAAGTATTGCCCCTTTTTTTGTTTGGAAAAAAGAACAAAGAGGAACAGCATGCTGTTAAATTTTTGAGGGTTTTTGCAAAAAAAATGTCGGCCTTGGGTTATTTTTTGGCTGCCAATTACTTTGATGAAGAAGCACTAAAAAATGAATGAAGACACTTTCAAAATTCGGCAGGCCCTACAATGAACAAAAAAAACAAGGGAAAATAATTAAGTATAGGTTTAATCACAACCCCTCTCTCTCTCTCAGATTTTGGCCACACAGAGAACTTCTCTTGGGGATTTTTCGCCAAGGGCTCTTGGAGATTTTTGGTTGCCGCGCGGTTTGCCCTTGTAGATGATGGGTTTTATAGGGAGATGCTAGGGTGATGCGGTTGTGGGGAATCCTATTTTGAATAGGAGTTAAAGATTTGGTTCTATCACTTTGCACCACAAATAGGAGATATGATTTGATCAGGTTGGGAGTTGGTAGCAATTCAAATTGAATATGAAATTGGAAATAAATCTCTAATTGATTTGACCAAATCTCAAATATATTCCATCTCTCTCCATATTGACCAAGTCAAATCGCTTTGTGTATAGCACTTTGACCAAGTCCTTTAGCTATGTGGATAGCAATTCCTCCACCGGTTGACTAAGTCATCACTTTGAGAATTTACCGCTTTGCCATTCCTGAAACACACTTAGCACACACGTTAAATAGTTCGCACACGTTTGTCATCATCAAACCAAAGATCCTATATCGTTGTGTCCAACAGGTGCAATGGTAGCAAGTTGCACAATATGCTATGGTTGAAGTTTTGGCCGGCCTCCCCTTTGGTTCTTTTGGTTTTTGCCCTCTCAAATTATCTCTCTTTGGATGATGGGTTTATATAGGAGAGGAAGGGATATGTTAGGATCACTTAGAATCCCATATTTGATGGAGATTGGAAGAAATCCTAAATTGATTAGGATTTAAAGAATCTCTTTGGATATGGAATTTGAATATAGATGGCTATGGAATTGAATTTGTGTAGCCATAGGATTTGAATTGGATCTCATTTAATCACCTTTGATTTGCATGAGATTCTCCATATCTCTACATCTTTGACCAAGTCTTCAATTTGCATGGCATTAGGATTTGAATGTTGCACCAATTGATTTGAATCAATCCAAAGGAGATTTGAATTGATCTCTCCTTATGCCTCCTCATTTGACTAAGTCCTCTTCAAATATGTATAGCAATTTCTACATCAAATTGACTTAGTCATCGTTTGAGTATTTACGTCCTCGCCACTCCTGCAAACACTTAACACACACATCAAATCGTTCACACACGTTTATTATCATCAAACATGAAGTCAACGATCATTGTATCCAACACACGTTGTATCAAACACAGCCGCCTATATAAATATGGGATAACCCCTTCTTTGAAACTTGTACCAATGCACCCCGCACCAAGCCATGGATCAAGTGAGCTCTCAAAAGTTAAGAGCAAACCTAGATCGAATAGGCTAAAATAAATTTTCTCTTTCTCTCCCTTATTCTTTCTTGCTCCTGATCGGGCTCTAACAAATCTACGAAGGATTTCGGATCCGATCCGAAGTCTTGATGGAGGATCCACTCAATGTGAAACTTTTTGGAGCGCGTGGTTGGTTCGACGACTAGGAGATTGTTCGCCTCGAGGCGCAGTTCGGCTCGGGTGAAGCGGGTCAACCCCAATGCGGGGCATTGGTTCGTGGGATTCTGCGCCTCGCTAACGTGCGAGGCAAAGGTTAGCAGTTTAATTCATGCGTTTATAATTGCAATTAAATATTATAGATCTATCCTTAGAGGTTGGTCAAACACTCCCCTAGATAGTAGAGATTCTAGGCATGGTTTATTTCTTTAGGCCCTTTCTTAAACTGTTTTCCGTTGCTTAATAACTTTCGTCGTCCGCCTGACTTAAGCCAGACATCGATTTTATAATTCTAATGACATAGAACCCCCTACATTGGTATCAAAGCTGTAATGCCCTACCAGCTACTGCACAAGTACTAGAGGGGGGGTGAATAGTACTTTAAAATAATAAGGAGTATAATTCCAAATTAAATTGCACACAACTACCAAATCAATTTGCGGAAGCTTAAATTGAATGACGACAACGAAATTAACAATGCAAACAAACGATGTTAATGGGTTCGGATCCACCCAAGTCTCCCCGACTTGTTCCCGGTGATCCTACGTCCCAACCACCCGGATCCCTTCCGGATACTTGAGTTAGAAACCCTAACTCAAGATTTCCACTATGAATATCTTGTGACAAACCTTCACAAGATCAAATCATACATGCAATGGCAAAGTGAATCCCACAACCCGGGATCACAAACTTCTCTCACAACCCAGAGAGCCAATAAGCAATATAAAAGAGTTTAATATGAAATAAATACTCTTACCAAAAAATCCTATACCTTGAGTTTTTCTTACCCAAAAGGTGGAATGAAGGATTTGAGGAAGATGAAGTTACCAAACCCTAGCACCAAGGAAATGAGCAGCAATGGGTGCCTAGGGAAGATTTGGAAACTTGAATCAAGCAATAGCTTGAAGAGCTCACCAAGAACAAGCTTCTCTCTAGATCTAGAAATGAGAGAGAATGGGTTTCTTGTGAGGAAGAGAGCTTTAGATTTGAGGGAGAATAGCTATCTCTTTAGAACTCAATGAATCTCTTAATGACAGCTCTATTGAAGATAGAAATGACCTAGGTTCGTATTTATAGGGTCCCATAAAAACAAGTTAGGTCAATCTCCAACGGAAAGAAATCTGTGAGATCTAGTCGGTCAAAGAACACTCACTGACCGACTAGTTCATCAACTAGTCGGTCAGTCACAAAGCATGGACCGACTAAGATCAGATTTGAGAAGAGATAGAATTTCAGACCTAGAAAACTAGTCGGTCCAAGAACACTGTCTGACCGACTAGTTTCACAACTAGTCGGTCATCCAATGAACGTAGACCGACTAAGAGGCAAAACAACATAGTCTGAAGGCAAGTTGACTTAGTCGGTCCAAGAACAAAAGTTGACCGACTAGATTGTCAACTAGTCGGTCATCAAACGTTCTTAGACCGACTAACGGTAAACAGTAGCTTAGGAGAATTTTAGAGTGAACAGTCAGTCTCAACTAGTCGGTCAAAGAAGCATCACTGACCGACTAGTTCACAAACTAGTCGGTCGGTGAGTCAACATAGACCGACTAACTGTAAACAGTAAAGAGCTAAGAATTAACTGACAGAAACTAGTCGGTCCAAGAACAGTGGCCGACCGACTAGATCACCATCTAGTCGGTCAGTACTTGTTCTTGTACCAACTAACATGCACAACAAAGTCCGAATCGAAGCGCGACGCTTCGAGGAAGTTAGAGTGAACTTGTGCAAGAATCCTAGAGCTACGAAATGAGCGTAATGAAGATAGAAACGTAAGATATACTCAAGGCTTAACATTCTATCAATCGAAACTAAAAGACTATAAATAAAACCTTAATAAACGGTCTTTGAGAGCTTCGATTGAATCTTCATTACTTCCAAAGCGTCGCAAGAGCTTCAACGAAGCTTTAGGCATGAAAATGAGCTTTGGAAAGTGTTGAGATGTCGCTTTGAATGTTCACGTGAAATTGGCGACGATCTCCAATACTGCGCTCACAACTTGTTAGATCATGAATTATTTATGTTTGCTCATCATCCAAAACCAAATCCGGGGAGTCCAATATTCAACATTCTCCCCCTTTTTGGTGATGACAAACCAACATAAATAATAATCAAAGATAATAATTCAAATGTAAAATACTTACTCCCCCTGCATTGATGGCACGTCAATTCCAAAATGAATATAAATGAATTGCATCAAGCAGACGAGTAAGATAAATAAAGTGAATTGATTTTTGAAATATCGGATTTTGAAAATCCTTATATGTATCTTAACTCCCCCTGAATCTAGCATATCAAACTAGATTCTTGGAAATTGAGTTAAATTTTCATTTGCGCTATTTATTATCATTATCTCTCCCCCTTTGGCATTATCCCAAAAATGGGGGGCATACAACGACAACAATTAGGAAATGTAAAATCCAACATCGGGAGTCGTAGACAAAGGCAATGGACCAACTTGACACCAAGGGAAAAAAATTGTGGAAATCAAAACAAGGTGTGCCAAATTTTCCATTATCAAAAAAAAATCAAAATCATCAAAAACACCAAATCATTATTCATTTCTTGAATAAAGAAACATACTCTTCAATATTCAATATTCTTGGTTAATTTTGTGCATGGAAAACAATTCTATAAAATTACAGAATTTAAATCCATTTAACCAACTTTTTATGCGTCGATTCGATATCACATTTCAAATATATTCAACGAATATTAAAATTTGCACGACGAATAAAAGATAAAGTGAACGATGATGAATATATATATATATATATAGACAACATGAGTACATCCAAAAAATATCACATCGAATATATGAGATACATCATATCAAGCGCTACATATCATCAAAAAGAAATACATCATCATCATCATAAAATCCAACACCGACAACCAGAAAGCACACAAAAAAAAATACATCAGAGCATCTCTCAACCCCATCCTAACCCAAGACACTCTCACTAGAATATATCATCCAAAGCGTATATGGAGAGTCCTTGGAACAACGATCACGAGGAGGAGGCTGGATCTGCAGCGTCCGTGGGTCCAGTCGACGGAGTGGACTCAGGCTCTGCAGGGAGAAGATGTGTCTCAACTGATGGAATCGTCGGGGCAGGAGTCGAGATCTCAGCAACAGGCTCAACAGCAGCATGAGTCTCGACAGAAGCAGCAGCAGCAGATACATGAGCAGGCTCGGAAACTGGGTCAGCAGAAGGCTCAGAAGGCTGAAGAGCTGCAGCAGATGGCTCTGGAACACCGGAAGAGGTGGCAACTCCAGGAGCAGAAGTGGAAGTACCAGCAGCAGCAGTACCAGCAGAAGTGCCCTCGGGGGCACGAGTCGAAGCACGACAGAGCTCCTCAATGTCCTCCTCAGCCATCTCATCAAACTCCTCATCCTCAGACACGGAAGGAGGAAGCTCAACACCCATCCGACGAGCCATACGGCAGACTACCTCCTCGGTACGAGCCAAGCGGGACTCGTGACGACGAAGTATCCGTAGGACATCATCAAGGGTGGCAACGGGAGTAGCAGAGGCACTAGCAGAGGCAGGGACAGACGCAGAAGGTGTCGTCCTCTGAACGTGACGAAGCGCCGCAAGAGATTTCTTGACGGCCGTCGCATTCAGGGGAGGACCAAGGGGACGCTCATCGTCACGAGGCAATGTGACACGAAAATGACGAAACACGAGGGTCAACATGCAAGGAAATGGGATATGAGCCGATTTATTGGACTTTCGAATACACTCGAAAGAGTCAATCTTATCGAGTATAATTCGAGCCCAATTAATCGAGCTCCCCATGAAGATCGCATAGATAAGCTTCAAAAATGGCTGGGATGGTAAAGATGAGGAGCCGTACTTGGGAAGCAAGCACGACTTCAGAATCAGATTAAGGACCCACGCATTTGGCTTGAAAGATTTAGATGGCACGTCAATCATGGCAGGAGGGATCTGATGGAAAATCTCTGAAAGGATAGGCTGATCAAGAGAAGAAATATCATCTACCGAGATATCAGAAGGAAGAAGGCCAGACGAAGAGATACCCAAAATCTCTCCTAAGATTTCCGCAGTGAGGACTATAGGAGTCCCCAAAATGGTCGTCTCAACAGAGTGGGTCTGATCGTACTGACCCCGGATCCTATTCGCATAGAAAAGCTTCACTAATCTAGGGTAGGGGTGAGGATTCGCCTTCGGGTCATATCGAAGGTAATCGAGAAGACCCGACGACGACAGAAGATCAGCTAACCCTATGAAGTCGCTAAACTGGACGAAATGCTCCAGAAGCAGCGGGCAATGTTCGATACGGTTATACGCCGCGAGACACAAAGGGTCATCGCGACATAAGGAAATATCGACACCGCCCACCGGCATCGGACCCTTTCCCTTAGGCTTACGGGTAGACGTACGAGGGTGGGTGCTAGACTCGGGAGGAATAGGAGGAGTGGGTTCCCTATGAGTCTCGGTCTCGGGGTTATACTCCGTATCGGAATCGATAGGAGTATGGAACGAAGATTGAGAGGCAAGAACTTTGGCCTTGGGCTTAGGCTTGGGTTTGGGTTTCGGTTGACCTCTAGGTTTAGCGGTTGTCGCCCTCTTCTTCTTGAGAGGAGGCGAAGACGACGAAGGAAGGGTGGTCTTGGCTCTACGCTTCGGAGGGGTTGGATGCTCGGGATCCGAAGGGTTTTGTTCTACGGTCATCGGCGAGGGGCTAGACGGAGTGATCGGGATACGTGTTCGAGCCATAATCTCGGCACAACACGACACACGAGATTGGAAAGAAGAGATCCTAGCCGAAATTAGAAAACCCTAATCGAAACCCTAGGAGATGAAATCAACTGGAAAACCTAACCCTAGAGCTGAAACCGAACCCTAGATAGGAGAGGGAGGAAGAGAGGATACCCTAGGTCGGAGATCGGCGGACGGCGACGGCTGGAATGGTCGGAAAGTGGCCGGAAGACGAAGGGTCTCGAGGGAGGTCGGGGTTTTGAGCGGAGAGAGAAGAGATTTCGATCGGTTAGAATGAAAATCGATCGACTAAACTGAGTTTAAGTCGGTCGATTTCGCAAAAGACCAAACAGCCCCAGGCACATCTAGTCGGTCACAGTTCAAGCACTGACCGACTAGATCACGATCTAGTCGGTCGGTCAATGAGCTTGAACCGACTAGTTGCAAACAGTGGCTGAATCCAAGATTTACTGACAAGATTTAGTCGGTCTGCGTTCATTTACTGACCGACTAGATCTCAATCTAGTCGGTCGGTCACTGAACATGAACCGACTAAAGAGTTTAAGATGGAAAGGAAACTCAATAAGCTTGAGTTAGTCGGTGTAAGTTCTTCTACTAACCGACTAGATGAACATCTAGTCGGTTGGTGGTTGAACTGATACCGACTAACAAAGTCCAAAAAGTGATAATCAAGTTCTCTCCACAAAACACTTGGACGATAGATCGCAAAACTCTCAATACTTATCTAAACTACCCCATTAAACGTCGAAATCTTAAATATGACATTGAAATACGATTTCGATCATAAATTCAAATAAATCACATAAAATTCCCAATAATTCAATTAATCTAGCATGAATGAAATATCGCGAAATATATTAGCATGCAAGATGATTGAATTTAAATATGAAACCTATATCTCGGATTCACCCATAATCCCCAATTCTCGACGCAACCGCACAAAGGAGTCCTCCTTTAGGGGTTTCGTGAAAATATCGGCGATTTGCTTTTGGGTTTCAACGTACACTAAAATGATGTCCTTTTTAGCAACATGATCATCTAAGAAATGGTGTCGGACATCTATGTGTTTCGATCGGGAATGGTGCACCGGATTCTTTGAAAGACAAATAGCACTTTGGTTATCCACCATGATAGGGCTAGTATCACAATGAATACCAAAATCCTTCAATGTGTGTCTCATCCAAAGAACCTGGGCACAAGCGGCACCGGCGGCAATATATTCCGCCTCGGTGGTTGAAAGTGAAACCGAATTTTGCTTCTTGGAAAACCAAGAGACACGAGAATTTCCTAGAAAATGGCAAGTGCCACTAGTACTTTTCCTGTCGGATTTGCATCCCGCATAATCAGCGTCACTATATGAGACTAACTCATATGTGCTAGATCTCGGATAAAGTAATCCAAAATCTAATGTGTAACTTAGATAGCGAAAAATACGCTTTACCGCTACCAAGTGAGACTCCTTAGGTTGAGACTGATAACGAGCACATATACATACGGCAAACATAATATCGGGCCTACTTGCGGTAAGATAAAGCAAACTACCTATCATACCTCGATATAGACGAATGTCTACATCCTTACCGCCCGTATCCTTGTCAAGATGCGTAGTCGTGCTCATTGGAGTCTTTTTCCCGGAGGCATTCTCCATTCCAAATCGCTTTAGCAACTCCACCGTGTACTTCGTTTGGTGGATGAAGATTGCATCGTTCATTTGGCGAATTTGGAGACCTAAGAAATATTTGAGTTCGCCCATGTGGCTCATCTCAAATTGTTCCTTCATCACATTAGAAAACTCTTCGCAAAGAGCGAAGTTAGTAGCACCGAAAATGATATCATCAACATAAATTTGAACTAATAAAATATCATTATTCGCATGCTTAATAAAAAGTGTTGAATCGGCTTCGCCCATTTTAAAATTCAAATCCAAAAGAAAATTCTTTAGGCGATCATACCAAGCTCGAGGAGCTTGTCTCAAACCATAAAGAGCTTTCTTTAGTTTAAAAACGTGATTTGGAAATTTTTCATTTACGAAGCCCGGAGGTTGAGAAACGTAAACTTCCTCAACGACATCTCCGTTTAAAAATGCACTTTTAACATCCATTTGAAATAATTTAAAATTCTTATGGCATGCAAAAGACAAAAGTAATCTAATTGATTCTAATCTAGCTACCGGAGCGAAAGATTCTTCGAAATCGATACCTTCCTCTTGACGATAGCCTTGAGCTACTAACCGAGCTTTGTTCCGGACGACGACTTGGTTTTCGTCGGTTTTGTTCTTGAAGATCCACTTTGTCCCTATGACGGTGTGGTTCTTCGATGGCAATGGAACAAGCTCCCAAACTTCATTCCTCTCGAATTGAATGAGCTCCTCCTCCATGGCTAAGATCCAAGCGCTATCTTCGCATGCTTCATTAATATTCTTTGGCTCTATCGATGAGGCAAAGGCACAATTTGCGAAGCGGTGAACTTGGGATCTCGTCTTGACACTATCATAGATATTGCCAATGACTTGCTCATGGGGATGGTCACGAACCGAATGAAGCCGTTTGGGAATACCTTGATCACTTGGAACATTCTCAACAACTTCATTAGTTGGGTTAGTCTCAATAGAATCAATAGAATCATTAGACTTAGAATTTTCAAACGAATCACATAAAACATCCATAGAATCATTATCATTTGAAATTCTAGTTGGAACAAATCCTTCATTAAATGAGACATGAAGCGATTCCTCGATCGTTGAGGTTCGTTTGTTGAATATCCGGTAGGCTTTGCTACGCGAAGAATATCCAACAAAAATCCCCTCATCGGATCTCGGATCGAATTTGTCCAAACTACCATATGTGTTCTTAATAAAACATTTCGAACCAAAAACACGAAAATGTTTAACTTGAGGCAACCTACCAAACAACAATTCATAACAAGTTTGTTTAGTGCCGGGCCTCAAAAGTATTCTATTAAACACATAGCAAGCGGTGTGTACCGCTTCCGCCCAAAATTGATGGCCAAGTTGGCTATCATCAAGCATAGTGCGAGCACACTCCACTAGCGTCCTATTCTTTCTCTCAACTACACCATTTTGAGGAGGTGCACGAGGGAAAGAGAAGGTGTGAGTAATACCAACTTCATCACAAAATGTCTCAAAAGACTCATTCTCAAATTCACCTCCATGATCACTACGAATAGTGACAATGGTGGTTCCTAAGAGATTTTGTACTTTCTTAACAAAAATTGTGAAGTTTTCAAAAGCTTCATTTTTATTACACAATGAAAATACCCAAGTAAATCTTGAATAGTCATCTACGATGACAAGTCCGTACCTTGCATTTCCTAAGGAAGCTACTCTAGTTGGCCCAAATAAATCTAGATGTAATAGCTCTAGTGGCCGTTTAGTAGAGATGCTTTTCTTAGGTTTAAATGAAGATTTAGGAAGATTGCCGCGTTGACAACAATCACAAAAACTTTTCTTTTCAAAAACAAGCTTCGGAAAACCTTTAATAGAATTCAATTTTGAAAGCTTATATAGTGTTCCAAAGTTCACATGTCCAAATCGTCGATGCCATAAGTGTTGTTCACTTGTGTTGGCAACGAGACATTGTTCATATGACTTAGGAAGATCCAAAATATAGATGTCTTTACGACGAGTTCCGGAAAATAATAATTTTTCATTATCCTTTCTTAAAATGTGACACAATCCTTTCGCAAAGCTAACTTTGTAACCTTTGTCACAAAGTTGACTTATTGAAATAAGATTATGATTTAAACCACTAACAAGATAAACGTCACTAATTAATGGTTTAGAAGGGTTACCGACTTTACCAACACCTATGATGGTTCCGCTCTCGTTGCCTCCAAATACGACGCGGTTTCCATTCGCAATGGGAACCACTCCGGAGAGCAAACGAGCGTCACCCGTCATGTGTTTGGAGCACCCGCTATCGAGTATCCAATTCCCTTTGGAGCTAAATTTAAATTTGATGCTCCTTTTCTTTTTCTTTTCCTTGAGTACCTAAAGATAGACACTTTCATATCATGGTACCCAAGGTCATTGGGTCCAAGGGATTAGACCTTTGGAAGCCAAGTCCAAGTGGACTTAGACTTCCCCACATAATTCTTACTACGCACAACATCCGAAAAATAAGCATTCATGTACATTTGTTTTTCGTCCATGCTTGTGTCCTTTGGGCTCCAAATAGTGAAAATTTTGGGAGCCATCATCCTATTGGGTGCATGCATGCTACGTTAATTTCTACGTGATGCATGTTGTGGATAGGCATACGGGACATGATGGAATGGTGCACGAAAAGAATTATTCATATGATGAGGTGGGTGTACATATGCACGTGTGAAAACACGTGCGTGAGGGTGTCTCACTTGGTGTGCACGTGCCCGAGAATGTGTTGCATAAAAATCATCATAAGTGTGAGATGGTGGAGTAGGACGTGTGTTCCTACGTGGCATGTTATTAGTGTACATGTAGGCATGCCCCTTCTTTGGAGGTCCACCCAAAGTGGGTTTCTTTCCGAAAGAGGGTGTGGACGAGGTGGAAACACCATTGGTAGATGAACTACCAATAGAGTGTTTGCTCCCACTCGTTGAGGCTTCGGAAGTTGGCCTAATAAAAGTAGTGACCGACTTGGATGAATTTCCCATCATATACCCCAAGCCAATGTGGTGTTTGGCCGGAAGTAAATCTTTTAGGATATTATCCAAATGGCCCTTACCCTTGTTGAATTTGTTGATTCGGCCCAATGTGTCCTCATATTTCTCTTTGAGAGAACGCAAAGAAGTATCCAAAGCGGATATTTGCGATGTGAGCACATAAACACGAGATTTAAGATTCTCGTTCTCAATACTCAAAGTCGAGTTTTGAGAAGTTAAATCCGCTATCTCATGTTCTTCCGCATCCTCAATGCTAACATGTTCAAGTTTAGATTTGAGATTCACAATCTCATTTCTTAACTCTTCAACAACGGTGTCGTTGTTGGTGATGATATTCTTAGGCGATGTTTGAATGCTAGCTAGGTCATCTTTTACCTTAGTATATCTATTTACTAACTTAGTGTATTTTGACCAAAGTTGAGAGTTAGCATTTCTAAGATCATCCATCGTTACCTCATCGCTTTCGTCATTACTATCATCGGAAGAGGAGGATCCTTGATCGTTCTCCTCTCTTGCCATGAAGCACATATGTGCTTGCTCCACTTTCTCATCATCCGACTCTCCGCTTGAGGAATCCTCGGAGTCGGTGAATGTTGCTCCGACAAGTCCTTTCTTGTACCCCTTCTTGTATTTCTTGAACTTATCGAATTTTGGCGCCTTCCACTTCTCCTTTTGTTTGTTGAGAGGACACTCCGCTTTCATGTGTCCTGGCTTATTACACTTGAAACACAAAGGAGAGGAAGAGGCATTAGAAGAACCAAATTTACCTTTGGTCTTGAAGTTACCTTTCCGGAAGAAACGGTTGAACTTCTTGGCCATGAGTGCCATGGACTCCAAGTCCAACTCGTTTTCCGAGTCTTCATCATCGGAAGATGTGGATGAAGCCGCCTTGAATACAATCGCCTTTTTCTTAGGCGCATCTAGGTTCAAATATGACTTCATCTTTTCTTGTAGCTTCACCTTGCTATCTTTGCGTACCTCGTATGACATCAAAGTACCCATTAGTTGAACTACGGTATATTTGTTCATGGCATTACCTTCCTCAATGGCGAAGGTACGTTTTTCCCAAGAAGAGGGAAGTCCTTCAATAAGCTTTAAGCACTTCTCCTTTTGAGTGTAGATCTTGCCGAGGGCCTCTAACTCGTTTATTATGTCAACGAAGCGAGCGTAATATTCTTTCATCTTCTCGCCCTGTTGCATGTGAAACATTTCGTAATCTTTGGTTACGACAACGAGTTTAGAGTCTCTTACCCGACTCGTCCCTTCATGTAGTATGAGGAGAGAGTTCCAAATTTGATATGCACTCTTACATGTGCATATCTTATTGAAATCATCGGGCTCCAATGCGCATTGCAAGGCGTTCATTGCCTTGGCATTGCTTACCTCCGCGGCGACCTCCGCGGTAGTCCATTTCTCAAAATCTTCTTCTTCGGGCTCGTTGTACTCCTTCATTGTAGTCCTCCATAAAGATGCACTTCGGAGGAAGGTTTCCATCCGACATTTCCAGTACCCGTAGTTGGTACCGTTGAAGAATGGAGGCCTTGTAGAGGAATGTCCTTCCATCACCGATGACGCTCCTTCACGGTTCCTGAAGGTGTCGTAGTTGGAAGGTGGAGGCACGGTCTTGTTGTCGTTGGCAGACATAGCTGAGTATCTGGCTTTGATACCAAATGTAATGCCCTACCAGCTACTGCACAAGTACTAGAGGGGGGGTGAATAGTACTTTAAAATAATAAGGAGTATAATTCCAAATTAAATTGCACACAACTACCAAATCAATTTGCGGAAGCTTAAATTGAATGACGACAACGAAATTAACAATGCAAACAAACGATGTTAATGGGTTCGGATCCACCCAAGTCTCCCCGACTTGTTCCCGGTGATCCTACGTCCCAACCACCCGGATCCCTTCCGGATACTTGAGTTAGAAACCCTAACTCAAGATTTCCACTATGAATATCTTGTGACAAACCTTCACAAGATCAAATCATACATGCAATGGCAAAGTGAATCCCACAACCCGGGATCACAAACTTCTCTCACAACCGAGAGAGCCAATAAGCAATATAAAAGAGTTTAATATGAAATAAATACTCTTACCACAAAATCATATACCTTGAGTTTTTCTTACCCAAAAGGTGGAATGAAGGATTTGAGGAAGATGAAGTTACCAAACCCTAGCACCAAAGAAATGAGCAGCAATGGGTGCCTAGGGAAGATTTGGAAACTTGAATCAAGCAATAGCTTGAAGAGCTCACCAAGAACAAGCTTCTCTCTAGATCTAGAAATGAGAGAGAATGGGTTTCTTGTGAGGAAGAGAGCTTTAGATTTGAGGGAGAATAGCTATCTCTTTAGAACTCAATGAATCTCTTAATGACAGCTCTATTGAAGATAGAAATGACCTAGGTTCGTATTTATAGGGTCCCATAAAAACAAGTTAGGTCAATCTCCAACGGAAAGAAATCTGTGAGATCTAGTCGGTCAAAGAACACTCACTGACCGACTAGTTCATCAACTAGTCGGTCAGTCACAAAGCATGGACCGACTAAGAGCAGATCTGAGAAGAGATAGAATTTCAGACCTAGAAAACTAGTCGGTCCAAGAACACTGTCTGACCGACTAGTTTCACAACTAGTCGGTCATCCAATGAACGTAGACCGACTAAGAGGCAAAACAACATAGTCTGAAGGCAAGTTGACTTAGTCGGTCCAAGAACAAAAGTTGACCGACTAGATTGTCAACTAGTCGGTCATCAAACGTTCTTAGACCGACTAACGGTAAACAGTAGCTTAGGAGAATTTTAGAGTGAACAGTCAGTCTCAACTAGTCGGTCAAAGAAGCATCACTGACCGACTAGTTCACAAACTAGTCGGTCGGTGAGTCAACATAGACCGACTAACTGTAAACAGTAAAGAGCTAAGAATTAACTGACAGAAACTAGTCGGTCCAAGAACAGTGGCCGACCGACTAGATCACCATCTAGTCGGTCAGTACTTGTTCTTGTACCAACTAACATGCACAACAAAGTCCGAATCGAAGCGCGACGCTTCGAGGAAGTTAGAGTGAACTTGTGCAAGAATCCTAGAGCTACGAAATGAGCGTAATGAAGATAGAAACGTAAGATATACTCAAGGCTTAACATTCTATCAATCGAAACTAAAAGACTATAAATAAAACCTTAATAAACGGTCTTTGAGAGCTTCGATTGAATCTTCATTACTTCCAAAGCGTCGCAAGAGCTTCAACGAAGCTTTAGGCATGAAAATGAGCTTTGGAAAGTGTTGAGATGTCGCTTTGAATGTTCACGTGAAATTGGCGACGATCTCCAATACTGCGCTCACAACTTGTTAGATCATGAATTATTTATGTTTGCTCATCATCCAAAACCAAATCCGGGGAGTCCAATATTCAACAAAAGCCAGTCTACATAATCTGTGATTTTATAGCAATTATAAAGTGCATAAAATGCTGCATGTTTCTCTATAAGATGGAGGTTTATATAATTAGCTACAAAATTTTTTTTTCACATGTGATGTTTTTCGAAAAATTGTTTTTTGAAAAAGTAGTTCTCTTTTAAATTATGTGATAATGTTAATAGTAAATCTGTATAATTATTTGATAAATATGAATAGATTGATGCTATGATCCATATTTTATGTGATAATTGTTTAGATTCCTAATACCTGATTAGAATAGCCATTAATCAATTTGTTACATGATAATAGTTTTAGAAAAAATGTTTTTCTTGAAAATATGATCTTTTGGTATTATGTGATAATTTAGGATAGATCTGAAAATTATCACGTGATTTATTAATGTTGCTATGATCTGAACAAGTGGTGTATGTTAATTATTCAGATATCTAATACCTGATTAGGATAGCCATTAATAAAACAAAATTATTATGGAACATAACTGTTATGTGATAAGAATTTTAAAAATTCCTTATAGTTGATAAGGACATTAATAAAAGTTATTAACCAAACCTAATAATTTTGAATTTTAGGATTCAACCAGATAATATGATTACTAGTTTAATGAAGCCATATTAAGTCGATGTTACATATATAAATAATTGGTATCCTTAAAGAATCATGAACCGATGTCTAGCGTTTTTGTGATTAGTGTTGTGGATCACCTCAGCTCGACTGGGCATAGTGATCCTGGCCTAGCCAAATCCCCTGGTCGTGTTCCGCTGGAACACAAGGATGATTATTATTATGTGAAACCATCGATTATATCTAGTCTAATACGTTTAAAATCTTCTTCACGATTAACCGTAGCCCTCCTTGTTTCAGAGGTTGGCAACTATAGATTCCGTGTTGTAGTTGTTGAGCACACTCAAGCTATGGCATGGCTACCTTATGGAAACCAACTTCTTATTATATGTGATGTAGTCTAGACTTAACCCAAACCTTCGCGTCGTGCATACACCGAGCACCGGCGTAAGTTAGGCTAGACATGAAAATAAGGGTCCGACTAGACTAGTCATTGTGATTTGGATGAGCACACTCATGATTATAGGTGGCTAGGAGGAAAAATTGATAAAGGAAACACATATAATGTGATTGATGAAGAGTCATCTACCAATCGCCAATTTGTTGAGCACACTCAAGGTTGTGAGACTCAAGGTGGTTGGATATCTCTCCCACTAAATTTAATTTATAAATTCGTTTATTATTATGGCTAAAAATGATCGCTAAAATAGTGGAAGGATATAGTTAGATAAAACCCTTTATATATATATTTAAAATTGAACATATGGTAAATTAGGGTAGTTCTATGTTTACCTGATGGATTCAAATCATAATATCCTAAGAGATATGCTAAATGGTCAAGAAGATTGATTTAGAAATATCAACTCAAATTCTATTTGATAGAGTAAACTATGTTCCCACTGATATTAAAGAATCATTCTTAACACTGGCTTAAGGACAATGACATCCTTGAAGCCCTAGACCCAATACAATTCAATCCGCAAGGTGTGGAACTTCGTATAAACTGTTTGGCTCGAAAATGAGTGCATGAGCGGTGCAAGACCATGTATCCAAACAAGATCTTAAGACAAGCAACTTGTTGAACGTACTCAAGGTTGTAAAGCTCAAGCATTTGGATTCATGAGAAACTTGCACAGGTGATATTTGTGTTGGGACATGTAATGTCTAAATGTGATTTAGAAAAGAGAAGGAACTAAAGACAATTCATTGAGAATGAAAGTTTTGACTATCATAAGAAAAGGTAAAGGTAGGAGGAACGAAAAATGGGACATATTTGATGTCACAATTTCAGAATAATTGGTAGACAAAAGGAAAAGATTGTCCCATGTATTGGAAAAAGAGCAAGTGTTGTTTCAGGGACCATATGGGACGTCTAACACATTTTGGCAAATGTCGTCACCTTTCTTCTGAAGCAAAGTTTCGGTGTGAGTAATTTGTATAACGTTATTGTATTAGGTGTTAATACATGAATGCGCAAGTTACAAAAAACTTATCTATGGCAAAATAGACTAGGCCGTACCGAAGAGAACAGACTTGACAAGTCACATAAAGAGTGGGCTCTTGACCTCTCGTATTATGAGTCGAAAGACACTTGAGTCTTGTCTCAAATGTATGATGGTCAAAACTCCTTATGTAAGACAGTGGGAGAATGAGTTCGAGAACTCGTTGTCTAGTACATACGGATGTATCCGGACTCAAGTCTAAATTAGCCTAGATATGGTAAACTTATTTTATTACGACACGTGTTCTTAGTGAAACATAAGTCTGATAAAATAGAGAACACAATGGTAGAAGTATTTGAACTACTTCGATCAGATCGAAGAGGCGAATGCTTAGTTATGTAATTCTTGCGTAATTAAAAGTAAATGAGATTTTCTATCAGGTCAAGTCTCTTAACACATCGATGTGTTGGAGAGCATGAATCGCACTTTGTTAGACATGGTGTGATACATGGCAAGTGACTTTGAGTTACAATTCTCCTTCTAGGTTAAGCCTTAGATAATAATGCCTAGGTTCTTGATAAGATTCTGTGAGGACCTTATCAATATGATATTCCTCAAATCAATCGTTAGGAAGTCACATGATTACTTGAGCCTCATGAGACAAAGGAGTCGAGTAAAACATCATAGTTGATGATGGCCTAAACAACTTCCAAGATGCCATTCGGAGTAGTGACCCTAAGAAATGGCTTGATGCAATCCAGAAAGGGTCCATGCACGTAAATAAGGTGTGGACCTTAGAAGACGTGCCCACGGGAAGTGTTCCCTTTAACTTCAAGTGAATCTTCAAGACAGAAGATTGGTGCAGATGGAAATTAGTGAATTATAATTTATGCTGGTTGAGAGTGGTTATCATCAGAACTCCTATAAATGGATTGTGATGAAACTTTCTCGCCAACATGTGTGTATATATCTGTTCGGATCAGATTCGATGTCAATGCACGTGATGACAATGAAAACTAGAGTTGGCATGTAACGTCTGTTTTCTAAATGTGATTTAGAAAAACAAACTTATATGAGTCAGCCAGAGAGTTTTTAAGGTCAGTGGGAGCGAATAAAAAGCATTCGAGGTATCAAGGAGCCAGATAATATATTTTGACAAAGTGGTCAAAGAGTTTGATACTTTATCAAAAATGATTATGAACCGTGCAGATGACCAGTGACTATTATGGAAGATTATATCTAGCCTCAAGTGAGGACGATGAGCTGGATGAGATTTAGGCTAGACAAATGTTATGTATTACAAAAGACCAAGGAAATTATTTGGATGAGATTCAAATGTGTGGTCTAGCATGAATTAAGAAAATCCTTAAATCTATACTAAAGACAGTTTAGCAGATACACTCACGAAGGCTCTACCACATGAAGTCTAGAGAGACTTATGTGTAAATGTTGTATGAGATACCTGAATAAATGGGCCAGAGTGCAAGTGGGAGATGTTGGGAGAGGTGTATGCCCTCGAGGCAATTTATCTCTGTGTACATGTACAGACATCTTGTTCGAAATAACAGTAGCTGTTTGGTAATAATTTATCTAAGTTAATAATAATGTAGTCTACATTAGAACTTAGGGAAAGTCCTGATACTTGATGCGAGATTAAACAATTATCGAGATGAAGATCTCGATCATAGAGAATTGCTTGACCATTTGTAGCATAAGTCTAAAATCGTTCATGGGCATAGATGTTTCGAGAAAAGGATATCGATACATCGGATAAGCCATTGTGTCTTTATCTTCAATATGGAAGGGTGACAATGATCTCATGGTCGTTCGACTTGGCGAAGTCGGAGAC
>CM061142.1:108105221-108142226 GCA_030789695.1 Scilla litardierei
CGATGAACACATATATATATAGAGACAATATGAGTACATCCAAAAAGATATCACATCGAATATATGAGGTACATCATATGAAGTGAGACACATCATCTATATAAACATCAAAAAGATACATCATCATCAACAACATCATCAGAGTATATCATAAAACAACAAAACAACAAAACAACATCACATCATAATATCCAACTCCGACATCCAAAAGTCGCAAAAATACAACAAAACATCTCTCAAACCCCATCCTAACCCAAAACACTCTCACTAAGATATATCATCCAAAGCGTAGTGGAGAGTCCTCGAAACGAACGATCACGAGGAGGTGGCTGGATCTGCAGTCTCCGTGGGTCCAGTCGATGGAGTGGACTCAGGATCTGCAGGGAGGAGAGGAGTCTCAACAGACGGGATCGTCGGGGCAGGAGTGGAGATCTCAGCAACAGGCTCAACAGCAGCAAAGGTCTCGACAGAAGCAGCAGCAGTGTCAACACGAGCAGGCTCGTCAGCAGGAGTGGCAGCAGGCTCAGAAGTCTGAAGTGCTGAAGCAGAAGGCTCTGGAGCACCGGAAGAGGTGCCAACACCAGGAGCAGAAGTGGTAGTACCAGCAACAGCAGCAGCAGTGGCCTCATCGCCACGGGCAAAAGAAGTGGCAAGCTCGTCAAGCTCCTCATCGTCCATCTCCTCGGCCTCAGACACCGAAGGAGGAAGCTCAATCCCCATCATACGAGCCATACGGCAGACTACCTCCTCAGTACGAGCCAAACGGGAGTCGTGCTGACGAAGTAGGCGTACGACATCGTCCAATGTAGCAGGGGAAGAGGAGGCTGCAGCAGCAGAGGGAGTCGCCTGAGAAGCAGATGCGGTAGACCTCTCCACGTGACGAAGCGCCGCTAGAGATTTCTTCACGGCCGTCGCGTTTAGAGGAGTACCCAAAGGACGCTCATCATCAGGAGGGAGGGGGACTCGGAAATGACGAAATACGAGGGTCAACAAACAAGGGTATGGAATGTGCGCAGACTTATTGGTCTTGCGTATACACTCGAAAGAATCCATCTTATCGAGTATCACGCGAGCCCAATTAATCTCGCACCCCAAGAAAAGAGCGTATATGAGCTTCAAAAATGGCTGAGAGGGAAGTGAAGAGGATCCATATTTGGGGAGAAGACATGACTTCAAAATCAGGTTAAGGACCCACGCATTCGGCTTAAAAGATTTAGAAGGAACACCAATGAATGCGGAGGGGATAACCTGGAAAATCTCAGAAAGAACAGACTGATCCAAGGAAGAAATATCGTCGACGGAAATGTCCGAAGGGAGGAGACCACACGATGAACAACCAAGGATCTCCCCCAAGATTTCTGCCGTGAGAACTATAGGAGTTCCCAAGACAGTCGTCTCAATGGAGTGGCTGGCATCATACTGGCCTTGAATACGGTTGGCATAGAACAATTTCACGAGGCGAGGATAGGGTTTTGGGTTGGCCTTGGCATCGTATCGGAGATAATCAAGGAGACCACTATAGGAGAGGAGATCGTCTAAGCCAAGGAAATCAGAAAACTGTACGTAGTGCTCCAACAGCATCGGGCAGTGTTCAATACGGTTGTAGGCCGCGAGACACATAGGGTCATCGCGACACAACGATATGTCAACACCCCCCGCTGGCATTGGGCCCTTTCCCTTTGGCTGGCGAGTCCTAGACCGGAGTGGTGGAGTGGGTTCCCTATGGGTAGGCTCATCCTCAGGGATGAACTCACTATCGGAGTCGGGAGGAGTAGAGGGTGAGTGGAGTATGGGCTTCTTGGTCTTAGATTTTCAGGGTTTGACGGTCGCCGTCCTCTGCTTCTTCAGAGGAGGCGAAGACGGGGAAGCTTGGGTAGACTTGGCACGACATTTAGGCTTAGGGGGATTCCTAGGGTCGGAAGGCCCTACGGTCATAGGTGAAGCCCCCGAAGAGGCGATAGGAATTCTAGTCTTAGCCATGGCACGGCGAGCACAAGCACACGACGGTAAGATCAAAAACAACCTAGAGATCACAAGCCCTAAGAGATCACAAGCTAACAAACCCTAAGATTCGAAAAACACAAGCCCTAGGTTAGAAATTGAAACCCTAGGAGCTAGAGCTTGAAATCAAGGAGAGCAAACCCTAGAATAGGAAATAGACACCTAGGAGAGGGGGTTTTACCTAGGAGGAGGAGTCGACGGCGGCGGACGGCGGCGATCGACGGAGAGATGGCCGAGAGATGGCCGGAAGTCAAAGGGTTTCGAGAGGGGGTTTGGGGTTTTCGGGCTGGAGCTTGAGAGAAGACCGACTAAATTAGAATTTAGTCGAATGAAATCAAGTATAAGTCGGTCTGGAAGCTAAAAGACACAAATGCCCTAACATACTTAGTCGGTCACAGTTCAAGCACTGACCGACTAGATTACGATCTAGTCGGTCGGTCAATGAGCTTGAACCGACTAAGTCGAAACAGAGGCAAACAGCAAATTTTAGGGCAAAATTTAGTCGGTCGCAGTATACTTACTGACCGACTAGTTTTCAATTTAGTCGGTCGGTAAGTGTACTGTGACCGACTAAAGAAAGAAAATGATAGGAGATAAATATAGGCTTGATCTAGTCGGTCTGAGTTCATTTGCTGACCGACTAGATGAGCATCTAGTCGGTTGACAAGTGAACTGAGACCGACTAGAAGAGTCCAAAAATTGATAATTGATTTCTCTTCACAAACCACTTGGATGAAACATCTTAACTCTCTCATTAGTCATCTAAATTACCCCATAAAACGTCGAAATCTTAAATACAACATTGAAATACGAATTCGATCATAAATTCAAACAAATCTCATAAAATTCCCAAAAATTCAATAAATCTTAGCATGAAAGAAATATCGCGAAATATAATAGCATGCAAGATATTGAATTTAAATATGAATCATATATCTCGGATTCACCCATAATCCCCAATTCTCGACGCAACCGCACAAAGGAGTCCTCCTTTAGGGGTTTCGTGAAAATATCGACGATTTGCTTTTGGGTTTCAACGTACACTAATATGATGTCCTTTTTAGCAACATGATCATTTAAGAAATGGTGTCGGACATCTATGTGTTTCGATCGGGAATGGTGCACCGGATTCTTTGAAAGACAAATAGCACTTTGGTTATCCACCATGATAGGGCTAGTATCACAATGAATACCAAAATCCTTCAATGTGTGTCTCATCCAAAGAACCTGGGCACAAGCGACACCGGTGGCAATGTATTCCGCCTCGGTGGTTGAAAGTGATACCGAATTTTGCTTCTTGGAAAACCAAGAGACAAGAGAATTTCCTAGAAAATGGCAAGTGCCACTAGTACTTTTCCTGTCGGATTTGCATCCCGCATAATCAGCGTCACTATATGAGACTAACTCATATGTGCTAGATTTCGGATAAAGTAATCCAAAATCTAAAGTGTAACTTAGATAGCGAAAAATACGTTTAACCGCTACTAAGTGAGAATCCTTAGGTTGAGACTGATAACGAGCACATATGCATACGGTAAACATAATATCGGGCCTACTCGCGGTAAGATAAAGTAAGCTACCTATCATACCTCGATATAGACGAATGTCTACATCTTTTTCGCCCGTATCTTTATCAAGATGCGTTGTAGTGCTCATAGGAGTCTTTTTCCCGGAGGCATTCTCCATTCCAAATCGCTTTAGCAACTCCACCGTATACTTCGTTTGGTGGATGAAGATTGCATCGTTCAATTGGCGAATTTGGAGACCTAAGAAATATTTGAGTTCGCCCATGTGGCTCATCTCAAATTGTTCCTTCATAACATTAGAAAACTCTTCGCAAAGAGCGAAGTTAGTAGCACCGAAAATTATATCACCAACATAAATTTGAACTAATAAAATATCATTATTCGCATGCTTAATAAAAAGTGTTGAATCGGCTTCACCCATTTTAAAATTCAAATCCAAAAGAAAATTCTTTAGGCGATCATACCAAGCTCGAGGAGCTTGTCTCAAACCATAAAGAGCTTTCTTTAGTTTAAAAACGTGATTTGGAAATTTTTCATTTATGAAACCCGGAGGTTGAGAAACGTAAACTTCCTCAACGACATCTCCGTTTAAAAATGCACTTTTAACATCCATTTGAAATAATTTAAAATTCTTATGGCATGCAAAAGACAATAGTAATCAAATTGATTCTAATCTAGCTACCGGAGCGAAGGATTCTTCGAAATCAATACCTTCCTCTTGTCGATAGCCTTGAGCAACTAACCGAGCTTTGTTCCGGATGACGACTTGGTTTTCGTCGGTTTTGTTCTTGAAGATCCACTTTGTCCCTATGACGGTGTGGTTCTTCGATGGCAATGGAACAAGCTCCCAAACTTCATTTCTCTCGAATTGAATGAGCTCCTCCTCCATGGCTAAGATCCAAGCGCTATCTTCGCATGCTTCATTAATATTCTTTGGCTCTATCGATGAGGCAAAGGCACAATTTGCGAAGTGGTGGACTTGCGATCTCGTCTTGACACTATCTTGAATATTACCAATGACTTGCTCATGGGGATGGTCACGAACGGAATGAAGCCGTTTGGGAATACCTTGATCACTAGGAACATTCTCAACAACTTCATTAGTTGGGTTAGTCTCAATAGAATCAATAGAATCATTAGACTTAGAATTATCAAACGAATCACATAAAACGTCCATAGAATTGTTATCATTTGAAATTCTAGTTGGAACAAATCCTTCATTAAATGAGACATAAAGCGACTCCTCGATCGTTGAGGTTCGTTTGTTGAATATCCGGTAGGCTTTGCTACGCGAAGAATATCCAACAAAAATCCCCTCATCGGATCTTGGATCGAATTTGTCCAAACTACCATATGTGTTCTTAATAAAACAATTCGAACCAAAAACACGAAAATGTTTAACTTGAGGCAACCTATCAAACAACAATTCATAACAAGTTTGTTTAGTGCCGGGCCTCAAAAGTATTCTATTAAACACATAGCAAGCGGTGTGTACCGCTTCCGCCCAAAATTGATGGCCAAGTTGGCTATCATCAAGCATAGTGCGAGCACACTCCACTAGCGTCCTATTCTTTCTCTCAACTACACCATTTTGAGGAGGTGCACGAGGGAAAGAGAAGGTGTGAGTAATACCAACTTCATCACAAAATGTCTCAAAAGACTCATTCTCAAATTCACCTCCATGATCACTACGAATAGTGACAATGGTGGTTCCTAAGAGATTTTGTACTTTCTTAACAAAAATTGTGAAGTTTTCAAAAGCTTCATTTTTATTACACAATGAAAATACCCAAGTAAATCTTGAATAGTCATCTACGATGACAAGTCCATACCTTGCATTTCCTAAGGAAGCAACTCTAGTTGGCCCAAATAAGTCTAGATGTAATAGCTCTAGTGGCCGTTTCGTAGAAATACTTTTCTTAGGTTTAAATGAAGATTTAGGAAGCTTGCCACGTTGACAACAATCACAAAAACTTTTCTTTTCAAAAACAAGCTTCGGAAATCCTCTAATAGAATTTAATTTCGAAAGCTTATAAAGTGTTCCAAAGTTCACATGTCTAAAGCGTCGATGACATAAGTGTTGTTCACTTGTGTTGGCAACGAGACATTGTTCATATGACTTAGGAAGATCCAAAATATAAATGTCTTTATGACAAGTTCCGGAAAATAATAATTTTTCATTATCCTTTCTTAAAATATGACACAATCCTTTCGCAAAGCTAACTTTGTAACCTTTGTCACAAAGTTGGCTTATTGAAATAAGATTATGATTTAAACCACTAACAAGATAAACATCACTAATTAATGGTTTAGAAGGGTTACCGACTTTACCAACACCTATGATGGTTCCGCTCTCGTTGCCTCCAAATACGACGCGGTTTCCATTCGCAATGGGAACCACTCCGGAGAGCAATCGAGCGTCACCCGTTATGTGTTTGGAACACCCGCTATCGAGTATCCAATTCCCTTTGGAGCTAAATTTAAATTTGTTGCTCCTTTTCTTTTTCTTTTCCTTGAGTACCTAAAGATAGAAAAGTTCATATCATGGTACCCAAGGTCATTGGGTCCAAGGGATTAGACCTTTGGAAGCCAAGTCCAAGTGGACTTAGACTTCCCCACATAATTCTTACTATGCACAACATCCGAAAAATAAGCATTCATATACATTTATTTTTCGTCCATGCTTGTGTCCTTTGGGCTCCAAATAGTGAAAATTTTGGGAGCCATCATCCTATTGGGTGCATGCATACGACGTTGATTTCTACGTGATGCATGTTGTGGATAGGCATATGGGACATGATGGAATGGTGCACGACGAGAATTATTCATATGATGAGGTGGGTGTACATATGCATGTGTGGGAACACGTGCGTGAGGGTGTCTCACATGGTGTGCACGTGCCCGAGAATGTGTTGCATAAAAATCATCATATGTGTGAGACGGTGGAGTAGGACGTGTGTTCCTACGTGGCATGGTATTGGTGTACATATAGGCATGCCCCTTCTTTGGAGGTCCACCCAAAGTGGGTTTCTTTCCGAAAGAGGGTGTGGACGAGGTGGAAGCACCATTGGTAGATGAACTACCAATAGAGTGTTTGCTCCCACTCGTTGAGGCTTCGGAAGTTGGCCTAACAAAAGTAGTGACCGACTTGGAAGAATTTCCCATCATATACCCCAAGCCAATGTGGTGTTTGGCCGGAAGTAAGTCTTTTAGGATATTATCCAAGTGACCCTTACCCTTGTTGAATTCGTTGATTCGGCCCAATGTGTTCTCATATTTCTCTTTGAGAGAACGCAAAGAAGTATCCAAAGTGGATATTTGCGATGTGAGCACATAAACACAAGATTTAAGATTCTCGTTCTCAATACTCAAAGTCGAGTTTTGAGAAGTTAAATCCGCTATCTCATGTTCTTCCGTATCCTCAATGCTAACATGTTCAAGTTTAGATTTGAGATTAACAATCTCATTTCTTAACTCTTCAACAACGGTGTCGTTGTTGGTGATGATAGTCTTAGGCGATGTTTGAATGCTAGCTAGGTCATCTTTTACTTTAGTATATCTATTTACTAATTTAGTGTATTTTGACCATAGTTGAGTGTTAGCATCCCTAAGATCATCCATCGTTACCTCATCACTTTCTTCATCACTATCATCGGAAGAGGAGGATCCTTGATCGTGCTCCTCTCTTGCCATGAAGCACATGTGTGCTTGCTCCACGTGCTCATCGTCCGACTCACCGCTTGAAGAATCATTGGATTCGGTGAAGGTAGCTCCGACAAGTCCCTTCTTGTTTCCTTTCGTGTACTTCTTGGACTTGTCATACTTTGGCGCCTTCCACTTCTCCTTGTGCTTATTGAGGGGACACTCCGCTTTCATGTGTCCCGGCTTATTGCACTTGAAACACAAAGGAGAGGAAGAGGCGTTAGAAGAACCAAATTTAGCTTTGTTCTTGAAGTTACCTTTTCGGAAGAAACGGTTGAACTTCTTGGTCATGAGTGCCATGGATTCCAAGTCCGACTCGTTTTCCGATTCTTCATCATCGGTTGATGTGGATGTGGATGGAGCGGCTTTGAAAGCAATAGCCTTCTTCTTTGGCTCGTCTTGCTTTAGGTACGACTTCATCTTTTCTTGCAATTTGAGCTTGCTATCCTTGCGTACCTCGTACGACATTAAAGTACCCATTAGTTGAACTACGGTGTACTTATTCATGTCATTACCTTCCTCGATGGCGAAGGTACGTTTCTCCCAAGAAGAAGGAAGTCCTTCGATAAGCTTTGAGCACTTCTCCTTTTGAGTGTAGGACTTGCCGAGGGCCTCTAACTCGTTTATTATATCAACGAAGCGAGCGTAATATTCCTTCATCTTCTCGCCCTGTTGCATATGAAACATTTCGTAATCTTTGTTTACGACTACGAGTTTAGAGTCTCTTACCCTACTCGTCCCTTCATGAAGTATGAGGAGGGAGTTCCAAATTTGATATGCACTCTTACATGTGCATATCTTATTGAAGTCCTCGGGCTCCAATGCGCATTGCAAGGCGTTCATTGCCTTGGCATTGCTTACCTCCGCGGCGACCTCCGCGGTAGTCCATTTCTCAAAATCTTCTTCTTCGGGCTCGATGTACTCCTTCATTGTAGTCCTCCATAAAGATGCACTCCGGAGGAAGGTTTCCATCCGACATTTCCAGTACCCGTAGTTGGTACCGTTGAAGAATGGAGGCCTCATAGAGGAATGTCCCTCCATCATCGAAGATGCTCCTTCACGGTTCCTGAAGGTGTCATAGTTGGAAGGTGGACGCACGGTCTTGTTGTCGTTGGCAGACATAGCTAAGTATCTGGCTCTGATACCAAATGTAATGCCCTACCAGCTACTGCACAAGTACTAGAGGGGGGTGAATAGTACTTTAAAATAATAAGGAGTATAATTCCAAATTAAAATGCAAACAACTACCAATTCAATTTGCGGAAGCTTAAATTGAATGACAACACAAAATTAACAATGCAAACAAACGATGTTAATGGGTTCGGATCCACCCAAGTCTCCCCGACTTGTTCCCGGTGATCCTACGTCCCAACCACCTGGATCCCCTCCGGATACTTGAGTTAGAAACCCTAACTCAAGATTTCCACTATGAATATCTTGTGAAAAACCTTCACAAGATCAAATCATACATGCAATGGCAAAGTGAATCCCACAACCCGGGATCACAATCTTCTCTCACAACCGAGAGAACCAATAAGCAATATTAAAGAGTTTAAATGAAATAAATACTCTTACCACAAAATCCTATACCTTGAGTTTTTCTTACCCAATAGGTGAAATGAAGGATTTGAGGAAGATGAAGTCACCAAAACCTAGCACCAGGGAAATGACCAGCAATGGGTGCCTAGGGTTGATTTGGAGACTTGAATCAAGCAATAGCTTGAAGAGCTCACCAAGAACAAGCTTCTCTCTAGATCTAGAAATGAGAGAGAATGGGTTTCTTGTGAGGAAGAGAGCTTTAGATTTGAGTGAGAATGGCTATCTCTTTTGATCACAATGAATCTCTGAATGGAAGCTCTAACCTAGATAGAAATGACCTAGGTTCGTATTTATAGGAACCCAAAAACATAAGTTAGGTCATTCTCCAACGGATAGAAATCTGGGAGAATTAGTCGGTCAAAGAACAATCACTGACCGACTAGTTCATCAACTAGTCGGTCAGTCAAACAACGTGGACCGACTAAGTGAAGATCTGAGAAGAGATAGAATTTCAGACCTAGAAATCTAGTCGGTCCAAGAAGACTGTCTGACCGACTAGTTTCACAACTAGTCGGTCAGTCAATGAACGTAGACCGACTAAGAGCAAAAAGCAATAGTCTGAAGGCAAGTTGACTTAGTCGGTCCAAGAACAAAAGTTGACCGACTAGATTGTCAACTAGTCGGTCACCAAACGTTCTTAGACCGACTAACGGTAAACAGTAGCTCAGGAGAAATTTAGTGTGAACAGTAAGTCACAACTAGTCGGTCAAAGAAGCATCACTGACCGACTAGTTCACAAACTAGTCGGTCGGTGAGTCAACGTAGACCGACTAACTGTAAACAGTAAAGTCCAAGAAATTAAGGAATCAAACTAGTCGGTCCAAGAACAGTTGCCGACCGACTAGATCACCATCTAGTCGGTCAGTACTTGATCTTGTACCAACTAACATGCACAACAAAGTCCGAATCGAAGCGCGATGCTTCGAGGAAGTTAGAATGAACTTGTGCAAGGATCCTAGAGCTACGAAATGAGCATAATGAAGATATAAATGTAAGATATACTCAAGGCTTAACATTCTATCAATCGAAACTAAAAGACTATAAATAAAACCTTAAAGAATGGTCTTTGAGAGCTTCGATTGAATCTTCATAATTTTCAAAACGTCGCAAGAGCTTCAACAAAGCTTTAGGCATGAATACGAGCTTTTGGAAGTGTTGAGATGTCGCTTTAATTGTTTACGTGAATTTGGCGACGATCTCCAATACTGCGCTCACAAATTATTAGTTCATGAAATATTTATGTTTGCTCATCATCCAAAACCAAATCCGGGGAGTCCAATATTCAACAACAACAACCTGCTCAGATTGCATCGTCGCCCCCTTGAGCTGAACCATGAGTTAGACAGTTCCATGAGTTGCAGTCCAGGAGCTTCTCTGGAAGAGAAGGGCCTCTAGGAGCTGATGAATGGGTTCAAGGGACTGAAGATAAGCTGAGTGCTGCACGTATCCCTCAGGCTGGATGGGTTGATGTATCGAAACTACAGCTGCCCGACAATGCCAGGAGCTGGTGGTAACTGGAAGAGAAACGTCTGGTCAGACCGATCTCTTGGGGCATGTTTAGGGAGAGGTTCGATGCTAAATACTTTTCCAAAGCAGCCAAGAGAGAACTTTAGCAGCGTTTCTCAAACCTGGTCCAAGGAGATAGGACCGTGGACGAGTATGAGGCTGAGTTTGTCATGCTTAGCCCTTTTTACACCTCACATGGTTGAAGACCCTGAAGACTGTGCGTTTCAGTTTCACAAATGCCTGAAACCCAAGGTCTAAGCATCGACGACCTTAGCGAGAGTGACAACACTTGAGGACGTTCTGGATTATGCACGTGAGCATAAGATTGTGGTAAAACTCCCCGAAGGACCTTCAGCTGGAGGAGGCAAGCGTCCCATGGAGTCACCTAAGATGGAGCCCATAGGAAATTTTCGACCTCCCCAGACCACGCAATTCAAGAGGTCAGCTGCTCCTGTCGACCAGCTAACCTACCACTTCTGTGGCAAACCTGGACATCAGAGGTGAGATTGTAGGAAGAGGCTGAACCAATGCCAGATCTGCGGAGCACCAACACATGCTGCGAGGGATTGCACTCGCAACCGGAACCGTCAAGAACCTGCTGGAGTACCTGTGCCTGTCCAACAGGAATCACCTCGTGTTCCCCAGCGTCTCAGTCAGCACCAAACTTTCTACATGGTCGTCGAAGAAGTTAGAGATGACGAGCCGGTGACAAAGGATGACGTCTAAATCCTGTCCTATCATCACATTTAATGATGCATATCATAAATATGCATATCTTAGTTTTGTCATATCCTAGTCGTTGTTTGATTATAGTGGTTTCAAACCTTAGATCCTTTCAACTCAGAAGTTTTCATTCCTCCATATGTCTATTGCTTCCTCGATACTATGATATCACTTCCATCACTCATCTATCGGGTGTTACTTTAATCCTTATCTAGCTTAAGAAATTCCGAGGACGGAATTTTTCTTAAGGTGTGTAGAATGTAACGGCCGGTATTTCTAGGCGTGTTGTTTATTATGTGTGCCCGTATTTTTTTTTGATCGTTCGGATGTTTTCGTGCATCGACACGAGCGCATGTCCGTTTTTCGTTTTACCGTATCATCATTAATTGACTATTAATTTTAACAAATTACCTTAACTTAATTAACTTACGAATTACAAATTGATAATTACTTTATTTATTTTTACATTTTACTTAATCACTTAATTACTTTAAATAAAAATTAATTACAAATTTACTTATTACTTTTAGCTAAATTAGTTTTTACTTATCGCTCTTCTTAAACTATTCTTACCCATTACTTTACCCTAACCCTAACCCTACAACATTTATCCCCATCGAAATGTTGGTGAGATCCAACATCTGGCTTTCATTTCTCTCCTACCATCAACCAACTCCTTTCATTCTGTCTCCTCCATCCTCTCCTTCTTAAACCAGCAATCAAACAACAGAAACCTACAAGGAAAACAAGCAACACCATAGCAACCAGCCAACTACAATCATCTCTCATCCCACCGTCATCATCCCCCTTCACCCACCACCTCCTCCACCATACAACTCCACCATCTCCATACAACCCAAACCAACCAGAAACGAAAAACCCAAAATCAACCAATAACAACTCAAATCAGAACCCCACTAATCAACCCCCAAATCTCGCCCCCGACCACCGGAGCTGCCATCCTCGATCGCAGCTATCGTCGCTTGGAAACCACCCCCACCTCCCCTAGATCGCCGCTGCCCCCGCCTTCGAACCATCGCCCACTGCCGCCAGATCAAGCCGCCACCGTCTTCGAGAGCCGACTGCCGCCCGTTTCAAAGCACCGTCACCGGATCTAGCCGTCGCCGCCGTCCCCGCGCCTCAGATCGCCTCGCCGTCTGCCGTGGAATGCCGCGCCCCGATCTCGCCTTAGACCCCAAACTCCGATCACCGCAGCCCCATTTCGTCCTTCGCATGTGCTCTTCGAGAAATAAAAAAAAAGAAAAAGAAACAGAAGGGGAAGAACGAAGACAGAGAGAGGGAGAACGAAGAGCAGGGGGATAGATATAAGTAGGTTATTATTATTATAAAGTTTATAAGTTTATTATTATTAAGTGTTGTAAGTTAGGTTAAGATTATTAGTTGGTAAATGATTTTAATAGGTTAATAATTAAATAGGGTTAGTTGTTACTGAATGATTTTATTAATTAAGTTATTCTAACTCATGTTAAGTTAATAGTAAAAGTTCAGTTATAAAGTTTAGGTTGTTAATTTTCTAGTAGGTAGTATCATTCTCAGGAAAATTGTTAAGTGATCATGATTAGAAACTTTTGAAACATGTTAGTATATAATGATTGTGTTAAAGTGCTTATGTTAGTGTGTTATTAGTAAATATTATATACTTATATTATTGAGAATACAGGCTATCATACGCCATATGAGAGCCTCTCTCATACGCCTTCTCACATAAAGCACCCAAGTACAAGCCCACATGGGCTTGTACTTGGTTGTACTTGGGTGCTTTATGTGAGAGGACGTATGAGAGAGGCTCTCATATGGCGTATGATAGCCATTATTCTCTATATTATTATATATATTGTCATGAGTAGTTAGATATAAGTTGTGTGCGTATGAACTGTGTGTGTATTATTTGGTGATGGGTTTAAATGATATTTGATTGGCGTAATAACGCGAATCCGTTAACGCAGATATGTCACATCACCTTTACCGTTGCTCGGACACCCAAAACCGTCCCAGTTAGGCAAGTGCATTTTTTGTCAACCGTTGCATTTAATTAAACTAAGATGTTCTGATATGCAAGTTGTGTTTTTTCTCCACGTTTAATTATCGTTCCATTGAAACTGCATATGTTACTTTTTTGCATTACAAGATATAGGCTTGTGCGTGTGCGTGTCGTGTGCGTGTATGTGTGCGTGTGCGTATGCGTGTGCGCGGACATGTTAATTGATTGCAAAAGACATGACATAGACTTGCTAGCCGGTTGACTACACACAGACTTACGGCATGTTTGGCAAATCATAGAACTTGCGGCCTGCTTGGCAAATCATAGAACATAATGGCCTGCTTGGATACTCTGGCTTGTGCCAGCACTATAACTCCTGATGGCTTGGTTGGCTGTATCTGGCTCGTGGTCCGGGCAATAAAAGAACACTTGGGTGGGGTTGGGTTCCCGGACACTAGCCGGTAGTAAACGGATCGCCTTCGGGGGCACTTAAAGGTAGATTCACTTACTATTCGTCTAACGACGGGGGCCTTAGTCACGAACTTGCACACATTATCGAATTGATTGAAATGGATTTATGGACGTGTTTAACATTTAAACTGCTGTTATTTCCCTTTTAGTAGAAATGACATGTTGTCATCTTTAATAGAATTGCCATGCAACTACTTTACACACTACATATGCCATGTCGTTATTTTACACACTACACTTGCCATGTCATTTACTTTGCACACTACACGTGCCATGTTCGTTACTTTACACATTACACTTGCCGTGTTCATTACTTTGTACACCACTCTTGTCATGCTATTACTTTGCACACTACACTTGCCATGCGATTACTTTAACCCTACACCTGCCATGCCATTGCTATGCATACTACACATGCCATGTTGTTACTGCGGACACTACGTTGCCATGCTTTAATTATTGAAATCATATTGTGTCATTTTGAAAACCTTACCGATTGTCTTTTTCTACTAACGTTTTAGATCTTGCCGAGCGACCCTCCCTGACGTATATTTCCTTGTCTTGTGAAATATACATCAGGTATTAGACAGATTTGCAGAGGAGCAAGCCTAGAGACTGAACAGGTCGACCAGAGTGCCCAGACGCTGTGATCCGCTGCTGGAGAACAACAAACCTTCGCATCGCCGCTAAAGTTTAATATTTGTGTTAATTATATTCAGGTGTAAATCTGGTTGTGTTTCTGTTTCTAATGGCTATGCTAGGCCTTATTTGTGTACTTGTAAATCTGGACATCGATGAAACAATGATGAAACCCTATATTGATCTGAGTTTGCATGCAAGGACCTGCCTACGGTTTAATCACAGACGCTTATAGGGCTGGAGCTTCACCGCTTCAGTCCAAGCAGACCCGCTCGCGTCCTCGCTCCCAAGTATAATGGGAAGCAGGGCTTGACAACTGCTCCTCGAATCGCTTCGCGTCCTGAGACGAGCAATCCTCTTATTGTCGAGCCAACCATGCGTCGAAGAAAGTTTCACCCGAGTGTGAACCTTCGCCAAGATTTCGGATCGGATCTGAACCTCTTCGTGGCTTTCCTAGAGCCCTTCAGGAGTAAGGCAGAAATTATAGGGAGAAGAGAATATTTAATTTAAGCCTAGATCCGAGCGTGCTCCAACATTTACGGGAGCCGCTCAGATCTTGAGCTTGGAACGAGTTTTGAGGAGGGGAGCAGACCACTATTTATATAGGGGGCTGACCCCTCCCCTTTACTCAAATTTCGATGTGGGACTAAAGTTTGGAGTTAATAAATTCAATTTAGTTTGCCTTTCACAAAGGCCAAACTTCCATGAATTTTAAATCCCTCATCATTGAGCTTCATGATTGATACAACCTATCAAATCGAAGGGCGTTTAACGGTGAACATGTCGGAAAAAACGGCGAGTCAATCGGAGTCCGTTTGACCCCTCAAACGTATGTCCAAAGATGAACCCAAAACCATGCTTTTCTTAAACCTGCAGCCGCCAGAGCCTCGGGTACTGAACCATACACATGGGGCCCAGCACGTGGGCCCCATAAGAGTGTATGCACACAGTCCGTAGGGGCACATGCCTGGCACACGCCTGCGGGCGCGTGCCATGCACGCGCTAGGCAGGGCGCGTGCGGGCGCCATGACTTGTCAGGCGCCCCAAAAGGGGCGCCTGTTTGTTTTCTGAAAAGACCCACCCGGTCCAATGGGCCGGGCTTTAAGGTGGGCCCCCTTTCCATTTATCTCCATTTAAATCAGAATATAGGACTGAAATGCAATGGTTTAGGGCCCGTGATTGTTTTGGTCATATCTGGAGCGTTTGGCGTCTGATTTTGACGCGGTTTGAACCAGTGTTTAGAGCGGGACATTTTCGTCTTATATGTAAATTTTTCCTCATGTTTATCTCATTAAATATTTTCGTAAACAATTTACGACACATTTAATCCAGTTTGCATCATATGCAAAATAGTCCCCTACCTAAGCCTAAACAGTATTATTTGCATCAAATGCAATTTTCTATCCCTTGCATCAAATGCAAATTATTATCTAAACGAAGGTCGCACTCTGTGTGAGACCCTACAGCCTGACCCTACTACAGGTTGGGCTCGAAGCCCGATACGGCAGTGACCACGAGCAGTAGTTTGCCTTCCCTGTTTCAGTATCATAATTATGTGGTTAACTCATCGACATGAGTATTGTCGGGACTGACCGGCGCCCCGCTTGCGGCGCGGCGGCGCGGTGTCGTTTACCGCAAGTTTCACGGTTAGTGTAGGGTGCGGGAATATCGAACTCAGGGAGGCGAGGTTGTGCTTGGGTCAGGTAGGACCTAAATCACCCCGAGGGGCGAGCTAGCCCGAATCGGTGGTTGGTTGTCACGAAAGGAAATAAAAGGGTATGAACAATAAGAAAGAAAACCCGGGACTTTGGTTTCCAACCCGACGAGAGATTCTCGCCGATACGACCTGCGGGTATGGATAACGATCGGGATTAGGGTCTAATGGTGAGACGTTGCCTCTGTAAGTGGTACCGGCGTCCCATGGGCCCGATATTCCGGTCGGTGCCCAGGATGATACACCGGACTTCCCGGGTTCGATCAGTGGGCACTCCCGTGTCCATTAACACTGATCGATCTCGGGAGCACTAAGCCCGCAACGATATCTCCCAACGTCTCATCCTGCCGCTCCCGCGTGCTAGGATTCGGCGTCTACGCTAAGGGTGTGAGCTATGGCTAGGGAGTCAACCGCCAAGTTTATTCCCCCTTGGCCCAACGGTCAAAGGCTGTCTTTTTCCCGCCGATGACAATGAAACACCCCGCGTAACCGTTAGATTCCTACTCCCCATCGATTTCCTAACCCTATGGACGCATCGGGAAGAGCCCCCGAAGGGGTTTCCACCAAAATCCCAGATTTGGGAACTACTCACAAAAATTCATGAAAAAGCGATCTAAATGAAATTTAACCGTTAGAATCATAATCGGACAATTGCAATGCGGAAGTAATGGAGTAATAAAGACAATACTAAAATTTTAGAAAGATCTAAAAACTTACAAAAGAGTAACAATTACAGCCGTCGCAAGGAGATAAAACAGTAGAAAAAATAACAGCTCTCGTTTCTGGAACCCTAGGGGTTCTATTTATAGACCGTCGCATCAACCGATCGGTTGACAAGTCAACCGATCGGTTGATCCGTTACAAATTAATAACAGAAAACGGCGAGCTTTCACCCGATCACATGAACCGGTCGGGTGAGTTCTTGAGTGACCGGTTGGATCTTGGAGTGGTCGGGTGAATCGATCGGTTCGACGTCCGTGTCTTCAGCTCTTCTTCTTCAGCTACAGGTGAACCAATCGGGTGAGAGTCACCCGATCGGTTGGCGTTTTGCTTTGAGAAAACAGAGAATAGCCCCCGCTGAACCGGTCTGCGAACCGGTCGGGTGACTTCTTTGTGAGCTGCGGCAGAGACCGGGTGGTGCACGCGTGCATCACCCGATCGGTTGGAGATTCCCAACCGACCGGGTGAGGGGCTGAAAGATGAATTCTTTAGCGCTTGACCCCCTGGATCACGCGTGACTTCTCCCGTTGCTCCGGGGACTTGGGATATCATCGTTAAACGTCCCCTACGTGGTCAATCTCCTGCAATCATGGATAAACAAAGAAAAGTGAAAGAAAACGGGAAAATACACAAAAACAAATAAGAGACGGCGGAAAAACACGGAGAAACACAAAAGAAAACGTGCGTGAATGTATGAAATATAAACGCACGTCAAAATCCCCCAAGCTGAGCTCTTCCTCGTCCTCAAGGAAGACGAGTGAGAGTAGGAGCTCGGAAGGGAAAAATAGAGAGGAAGAAAGAAAAAGAAAACTCTAAGCCCAAGATCGTCCATCAGAGCCACCAAAATAAAAAACGACACACCAAGCAAGCAAACGCCAAATCACACCACTAAACCTAGGAAAGCGAGTCCAAATAAGTGTCGTGGGTCCACGCAGTGAAGCGCGAGTGAGCGTGGTCGTGTGCTAGTAAATGGTGATGCTTTCTACGATGTGCTATGAGGCTCGATATACACAAATCCAAGATATGACCCAAAATATCGATCCGAATTGAATTAAGCGGCGAACATAAGTTCAAGCATGCATGCGAATAGAGAGAGAATCGAAACATATCATGCGTTAGGGACTCCACAACTAGGGTTAAGGAAATCACCACACTATAGCCTAGATAATAGCCAAAAAATTCCTAAGCCAAGTGTTTTCGAAAACGATGGGGGTTGAGATGATGTGGAGTAGAACACTCGGTGCAAATTCTCGCCTTCCCTTTATTCTCGGCAAGTAGGAAAAAATATTCACACGTGAATTTTTTTGGGTTTTGGGTATTTGTATTTTTTTTGGATTTTTGGATTTACATATTTTCTTTTCTTTTCTTTTCTTTTCTTTGGGTTTTTCATTTCTCTCTTTTTTTGGGTTTTTGGATATTGTGATATTTACATGTGTACTCTCCCAAGTGGGAGAACGGTACACGACGAGGGGATTTGCACCAAGTAAAACAAAAAAGAAGTCGAAATCTAAACACTCGGGCAAAGGGAACTACTCTTGCTGAATAGAGCATAGGCTAAATGGGTTATCCTAGTCCTTAGTTGTGGAATCCTGACGCATGCGAATTGAAGTATACGATATAAATATAGCATGCATATAGTGGAAACAAATACCGCATATTGAAATCGGAGCATGATAATCTAGGGGTCATTCCTGGACAGGTATATAAAGTAAAATCACAAAGCAGAAGCACACCAAATGCTAGTCACGACACACGACTCACAAAAAGCTAAGTGGACCCACGATGCGTGAAATGCAAGAGGACTCGAAATCCTAGGGTTAGTGAGTGTGATTATCGATGCAATGCTAGGTGTGTGTGACTTTGTGGCGATTCATCATAGGATTCATTTCTAGGAGAAAGAGCTAAAGAAGAAGAAAAGAGAAAAATAAATAAAAACACGATAAAAACGACACAAAAAACGAAAAAGAAGGACACAAACGACGCACACAGTGCGACTCCCCCAAGCTGAAGTTTGCATTGCCCTCAATGCAATATGAGTGAGTACGGGAGGGCAATGAAAATGGGGGAATACGCACCGACATAAAAAGAAATGAAAACGAGGAAAACACATAGATGAAACTGAAAAAGAAAGAGAGATCCAAAACAAAATCAAACAACATGAAAATAAAAATAAAAATAGAAACACACGACACGACACTCAAAGACGAAAAACAAGCACACACACAAAAATGAGAAAAACAAACAAAACACGACAGCACACCAAAATGGACGTCCCCCAAGCTAGACCAGATAGTGCTAGCGAAATGATATGGTCGACAAAATGCAGAGATGTGCAAGGGGGAGTCAATAACAAAAAGGGTGAAATCAGAAAGCAACAGGCGAATAGTCCCCTCCCTCCGACAGAGACAAAGCAGGGCCCCGAAAAGACAGATGTGCACAAATATGGGGGGCAAAAGTTGGAGAGAAAAATCAAGCAGGGGCACCACCCTCCGGAGGTGGTGACGGGGGCCTGCGCTGTGGACCAGGGGTCGTGGGGGGTGGAATGTGGAGCTCGGAGACGTCAGGTGGGTCTTCACGGATGTGGCGAATGAAGCCCTGAAGAAAGGGGAGGTCTCGGTCGACGGACTCCTCGGTTATCCGACCACCCTGCCCAGCTAGGAGGATCATAGCCATGAATCGATCGGCTTGGTCTTGATCGGGGGCAGGTAGGTTGGAGGTGGTGGGCTGAGCGGGGGGCTGTGCGCGACGAGCGCGACGGTTGGGCCTAGGGTTCGAAGAGCTGGCGTCGGTGGGTTTAACACGGCGGGGAGGCATTGTGCGGGTGTCTTGCGTGCGTGCGAGTATGTAAAAGTACAATGAATCAACACAAACACGAAATACGCCCAACGAGCAAATGGAATATCTGGGGTAAAAATAAAATTAAGGAAAGGAGCGAGTTTACCCAAATGAGATGAAGATAGTTGCTCGTAGACGTCCCGATGCTACTCGATTGGAGCACGCTGTGAAGCCGCAGCGATCTCTTCAACAAGTTTCGATGTTTGGGGAGGATGGGTGAAATTTATGGTTTTGTGTGCAGGGAGATGGCGGGGGAATGGAGGGAAATCGATGGTTGACGGGTAGGGAGATGGCGGGGGAAGACGATCGAGGTTGATCTTGGGGAAGAAAGAAGGCATGCGTACGAGAGGAGTCAAAACGGCGGCGATTCGGGCGATCGGGCGAGGGTGGAAATGAACGGGTGTCGGGGGGGGTTTATATAGAGTTTTAAGTCTAACCGATCGGGTGACTTGTCACCCGATCGGTTGACGGTTTGGTCGAAAATCTTGCCGAAGAAATGCTACAAGCGAACCGGTCGGTTGACTTATCAACCGATCGGTTGGCCGCTCCACTCATTTTCCCGAGAACTTAGGGCTGCTCACCCGGTCACGTCAACCGATCGCGCTCGAACTCAACCGATCGGTTGATATTCCCCAAAAATTTCCGAGAGTTTTCCCCAGCTCACCCGGTCTGTCACCCGGTCTCTTCATTACTCAACCGATCGGGTCATATGGGGACAAATCTCGGCATGTATCTGATACATCCCAACCGATCGGGTGAGTTATCAACCGATCGGTTGGGGCTTGTTTCCTGCAAAAACCAATAGATTTGTTTAAGTCCCCAAACGGATGTTCTCGCGGCAGATTTTATTTATAAAAATAGATAAAATAAAGTAAAAAAATAACGCTAAAAATTGAAGGAAAAGTTTAGAACATGGGTTGCCTCCCATGAAGCGCACTTGTTTAACGTCGTTGGCTCGACGCCCGCAAGAGATGCTCATGGTGGCTGATACGGGTGATGCCCAAATTTCGGCATCTCTTTCTCGTTGGAGCTGAAGGCGCTTGGAGTAGTCAGCGGCTGGAAAAATACTTGCTCGACTACCCTCCCCTTGTTCTTGGGATCCGGGGGATTTTCCTTGGTGTTGGCGCTTCCTGCCATTTTCTTCAGGATCCGGACCTCGTCTTTAGTGAGGTCCATGGGCTCCTTCCCCGTTCTCCTCATAGGAGGAGCCTTGGGGAACCCAGGAGGGGTCGTTCTCGCTGCACTCGGTCTTCCAGCAGCTTCTTTGTTCTCGGGGCCGTCCCCATTTTCTGAATTCCCTAAGTCATCGGGGGGGGGGGGGGTTTCTCAGGAGAATCTCCCAGGAGCTCTCCTCTGCAGCTTTTTCTTCTTCTATCTCAAGCAAATTGCACCCAGGGTCATCAGGGGGATCGGGGTGCTTCATGGATAGTCCCAGATCAAACTCAACTTTCTCTCCGCTGACGTTCAAAGAGAGTTTTCCGTTCTTCACATCTCTTAGAACGCCAGCAGTGGCCATGAAAGGCCGTCCCAGGATAATGGGGGTGTGTGCGTCTTCGGGCATGTCCATGACTACAAAGTCCACAGGCACATGCACCCCTCTCACATTCACGGGGAGGTCATCCACAACTCCCACCGGATATTTGACCGATCGGTCAGCTAGTTGTAGGGTCATACCGGTGGGCTCCAAATCACCCATCCCTATCCTTCTGTACATTGACAAAGGCATCAAACTAACACTCGCTCCGAGATCGACGAGTGCACGATGAATCTTCACTGCCCCGATCGTGCAAGGAATAGAGAAGCTCCCCGGGTCCTTGAGTTTCGACTGGTTTGCCCTCTGAATAAGAGCGCTACATTCCGCCGTCAGCACTACTTTCTCCTTTCTAGACCCTCTAGTCACCAAATCTTTCAAGAATTTTTCATAGGAGGGGATCGTTTCGATAGCTTCTAGGAAGGGAATTTGCAGGCTTAGGTCCTTGACCATGGCGAAGAACTTGCCGTATTTCTCATCAATTTTTGCCTGAGCCAAACGTTGTGGAAATGGCACAACGGGTTTATACACTTTCGGGCTCTCTTCCTCCTTCTTCTCCTTCTCTTCTTCAGAGACTCCCTCCGGAGTCATAGGATTTGATGACGAAGCACCGGCGTCGTTTGATTTTTTGATCGGTTTCTCAACGACCAAAGGTGCTTCCGGGTTGCTAGGGGGCACTCTAGTAGGAATTTGTGTCCCGCTTCTCAGAACGATAGCGGACACATTCGCGTGCTCGTGCACGAGTGCCGATGTTTGGGTTGCTCCCCTCGGGTTCACCTCCGGTTGTGGCGGTAATTGGTTTTGTGACCTTGCAAGGTTCGCCACTTGTAACCCCAGCTGGGTTACTTGGTCCGTGAGGGTCCGCTGACCCATTTCCAGCTTTTGGTTGATCCTCTCCTGGTTGGTAATATATTGAGTCAAGAGAGACTCAACCGGAGAGACGGCCCTCTGTTGGCCATACTGCTGCTGCTGCTGGAACGGCTGCTGATTCCTGGGGGCGTAAGATTGTTGCTGAGGTTGTTGCTGAAATGGTTGCTGCTGTGACTGATTCTGCTGTGGCCTAGCCGGCTGATATGTTTGTTGCTGCGGCTGCTGAGGCGGCGAGGGCTGAAATGGTGGCTGGTAACTGAAATTCGGGTGGTTCCGGCTGTTGGGAGAGTAGGCCTGGTTAGAATTTGTCCTTGGCGGATACGGCGCATTTCCCATGGGGTTGTAAAATAGTGCGCTCGCCTGATCCAACGGTGGTGAGATGTCACCACCGTCGAATTCCCCAAAGAATTCGGACTCAACCACAGAAATTTGCTGTGTACCGGCCCCACCGGCTCCTACCATTAGTGCGGAGATCTGGGTCGAAATCATGTCGAACTTGCTTGAAAGTTTGTCGACGTCCTCGACTCTGTGTATACCCCCTGATCTAGGTGTGGCTCTCTCATCATACCACCGCTCATTGTTGGATGCCATATTTTCCAGAATATGCCCGGCATCCTCCTCGCTTCTAGACATGAAGGAACCCCCAGCCGCGCGTCCATAGAAGATTTCAGGTCATCCCTCAACCCATTGTAGAACAGATTAATAATCTGCCACTTCAAAAGCTCATGGTGATGGCATCTTCTTTGCATCTCTTTATATCTCGTCCAAGCTTCATGCAAGGACTCATGGCTGGCCTGGGAGAAGGAGGAGATCTCACTCCTCAACTTCGTGGTCTTCCCCGGAGGAAAGAACTTCGTCAGAAAAGCGTTGGAGAGCTTTTCCCAGGTGTTAAAAGTGTTGGGGTCCTTCCCCCTTAGCCATTGCTTGGCTTTGTCTCGCAAAGAGAAGGGGAACAGCTTCAGACGGATAGCCTCTATCGTGACACCATTAATCCGGAAGGTGTCACACTTCTCCAAGAAGGAGTCCAGGTGCTCGATCGGGCTCTCCATGGGTGCACCCGCAAACTGGTCCTGCTGGATCCATGTCACTAGAGACGGCTTCAGCTCAAAGCTTTGGGCCGCAATAGCTGGAGATCGGATGGCGGAAGTCGACTCGATGGATGGCATCGAGTACTCCAGCAGAGACTTGTGAGGTGGGGTGTTCTCCTCCATAGATTCGGGATCTTCTCTTCTTCGCTTCTCGGCGGCCAAACACCTAAGGGTGGCGTTAATCTCTGGATCGAGGGGAATCAAGTCGTCAAGACTCCTTGAACTCCTGCGCATGAAAAACAACAAACACCTGTAAAGCGACAAGTGGGAAAGAAACAGATAAAATAAGAAATAAAAATAAGAGAAATAATAAAAAAGATAAAAAGGGAGAATGCGAAAATTATCGCGAGGTAGGGATATGAGCTAGACACGAGGGTTCACAAGATCCTAAAATATCAAACACGTTGCCTCCCCGGCAACGGCGCCATAAACTTGACCGGCGCCCCGCTTGCGGCGCGGCGGCGCGGTGTCGTTTACCGCAAGTTTCACGGTTAGTGTAGGGTGCGGGAATATCGAACTCAGGGAGGCGAGGTTGTGCTTGGGTCAGGTAGGACCTAAATCACCCCGAGGGGCGAGCTAGCCCGAATCGGTGGTTGGTTGTCACGAAAGGAAATAAAAGGGTATGAACAATAAGAAAGAAAACCCGGGACTTTGGTTTCCAACCCGACGAGAGACTCTCGCCGATACGGCCTGCGGGTATGGATAACGATCGGGATTAGGGTCTAATGGTGAGACGTTGCCTCTGTAAGTGGTACCCGGCGTCCCATGGGCCCGATATTCCGGTCAGTGCCCAGGATGATACACCGGACTTCCCGGGTTCGACCAGTGGGCACTCCCGTGTCCATTAACACTGATCGATCTCGGGAGCACTAAGCCCGCAACGATATCTCCCAACGTCTCATCCTGCCGCTCCCCGCGTGCTAGGATTCGGTGTCTACGCTAAGGGTGTGAGCTATGGCTAGGGAGTCAACCGCCAAGTTTATTCCCCCTTGGCCCAACGGTCAAAGGCGGTCTTTTTCCCGCCGATGACAATGAAACACCCCGCGTAACCGTTAGATTCCTACTCCATATCGATTTCCTAACCCTATGGATGCATCAGGAAGAGCCCCTGAAGGGGTTTCCACCAAAATCCCAGATTTGGGAACTACTCACAAAAATTCATGAAAAAGCGATCTAAATGAAATTTAACCGTTAGAATCATAATCGGACAATTGCATGTTGTGAATGGAAATAACCAGAGTCGGTTAGGATTGCGGGTATCTTAGAGATACACCCATATCTATGTATTCGATGTATCTACTCCCCTACCATGCCTATAAATAAAGGGCTGGGGGTTCCTCCCACAGTAGTTGATTCATAACACGTTATCAGCACGACTCTAAAAATTTTTCTTTTCCACAAAATTTTCTTTCCGTTCGTTGCGAAGGCGAAGGCGAGACGGGAGATCCACGAGCGCGGTGCAAGGCTTCCTCCATCAAAGGTCGTCATCCGCGTAGGGCTTCGAGCAACCGTCGCTATATCCGGAGGACGGATATAGAGGTAAAAATACTAAAAACGATATTTTTAATCATACGTATAATTGCCCCTCCCCTAGATCTCGCAAGATCGTCATGGGGATCATCGTCGCCTTGAAAACGACGGATTTTTCATCCCAAAAACTCAATTTTTAGGGCAAAAACCCCAATTTTGAACCCTCCGACGGCTAGCGGTCACCGGACCCCCCCAAACCTCACCGGAAACCCCCCCTCCCTCCTCTCCGGCCGCTCCCCTCGCAAGGGGGCGGCCGCCGCCGCGCCCCCCTGCAAGGGGGGCGACGGCCCCCTGGCCGCTCCCCCCTGCAGGGGGGCGACGGCCCCCTGGCCGCTCCCCCCTGCAGGGGGGCGACCCCCGCCTGAGGCCGCCGCCCCCTGCGGCCCCCCCCCCCCCGCAGGGGGCGGCGGCCCCTGAGGCCGCTTCCCCCTGCGGGGGGCGGCCCCCGCCGCCTCCCCCGCAGGGGGCGCCCCCCCCCCCCCCCCCCCCCCCCCCCCCCGAGGCCGCGCCCCCCGCAAGGGGGGCGGCCCCGGCGGCCGCTCCCCCCTGCAGGGGGGCGGCCCCCGCGCACCCCCTGCAGGGGGCGGCGGCCCCGGCGGCCGCGCCCCCCTGTAGGGGGCGGCGACGGCGCCGGGCCCCCCCTGAAACCCTAATTGTTTCAAAAAAAAATCCAGATCTGTGGGCTTCAGGCCCACAGAATTCAAAAAAAAAATTCCAGATCTGTGGGCCTGAAGCCCACAGCAGATCTGTGGGCTTCAGGCCCACAGAATTCAAAAAAAAATCAGAATCTGTGGGCCTGAAGCCCACAGACTTGTTGTGGGCTTCAGGCCCACAGTTTTCCAAAAAAAAGAAAGGAAAAAAAGCCTATGGGCCTGAAGCCCATAGGTTGACTGCGGGCTTCAGGCCCGCAGGCTGGTTTATCTGAAAAAAAAATGGGGGAGGCAAAGGGCTATAAACTCGCCTCAAAAGGCAACTTATTAGCCCAAAAATTAATTTAAAGGGGGGATTTAAGGGCAAAATATATTCGTGAAAAATCACGGTAAATTACCGGACAAATATCGGGCAGGCGAGGACTTTTTGGGGATTCTTGGGGGGGCTTTTGGGATGATGAGGGAAACTTTTCCCTCTGACAAAGAAAATGTTTATTTTGGGCCCTTAATCAATTTAATTGATTAAACCCATTTACTTTACAACCTTTGCATTGTAATGATTTTTCCTGCAAAAATCATATTTACATGCTTTGCATCTCTGGTATATTCTGTTGGATATTATATGCGTGGTTGTGCATTGTATTTAAAACTTAATAATTAGGAAGATCCTGCGACCGCTCTGCCGTTAGTAACCTAACCTAACGGTGTATGACGTTGCCCAGTGGTCCAATAATTATTAAGTGTTTAAATTATTTATCCATCTCTGCGAATATTAAATGCCTGTGATGCTTGTGATGAAAATGTCTGATGAAAATGTTGATGAGCACAATATTTCTGCATGAATTGCTAAATGTGGTTTTTGGATCGGCCGTTTAGTCCCACAGTTTATTTCCCGCACTTTTCTTTTATTTTTGAGAGAAATTGTAGTGAGGAATTTATGTAAATGTCAAAGAAAGAAGACCAACTTCCATGGAGACGGAGGCCACGCTTGAAGATGGAGATATCATATGGGACCCACGGGGTTTCCAAAGTTGTATTTTCATTTTCTTTAAGCTGCAAATTTGTATAATTTGGACTGTGGACTTTTTTTGGACTCTTTCTTGTGGGACTGGCCGATCCACACATTTAGTTTTTCGTTAAATATTGCATCCGCATGAAAATGTTTTCTCTGAATTAATTATTAATTCATGCATGTTTGTGCTCTGCTAGATAAATGGCTAATATTGCAAGCGTTAATTTCAAAGTACTGGAAGCATCAGGTAGAAACTATCTAAGCTGGTAGCTAGATGTAAAGTTTCACCTGCGGGCAAAGTCCCTCATCGCTGCTGTGACTGAAAAAAAAATGTTAGCGATATAGAGAAGGTGCAAGCCATCTATATTCACCGCCATGTGGACAAGACCTTAAAGGTTGAATACCTTACGGTCACAGTTCCATTTGAGCTATGTACTGCCCTTGAGGACATGAATAAACATCAAAAAGATGTTATACTCCCAAGGGCACGATATGAGTGGGAGAACCTGAGACTACAAGACTTTAAGTCCATTGCTGAGTACAACTCAGCACTTTTTAGCATCACCTCACGCCTGAAGTTGTGTGGTGAGAATGTCTCAGAAGATCGCATGCTGGAAAAGACGTATACGTCCTTCCACGAAAAAGATGCGATACTCATGCAGCAATACCGTGCACGCAGGTTCACCAAGTATTCTGAGTTGCTGTCATGTTTACTCATGGCTGAGCAAAACAGAGAGCTTCTTCTCGCCACTCACAATATGCGTCCTCCCGGCACTGCCCCCTACCAGAAGCTCACCATTCCTCTTCCTTCAAAAAGAAGAGAGATAATAAAAGAAAAGAAAGACCACAGAAGGGGGGTCAACAGAAAAATGCCAAGGGCCATGCACAACAGCAGCGAAATAATGAAAGTGAGCGGAAGTTCACGTGGCACAGAAATAACAAAAATGATTCACCCCCACCCAAGAGGGAATGGGAAGACCAGTGCCATAATTGTGGCATGAAAAGCCACTGGTCTAAAATGTGCCGAACTTCGCAGCACCTCCAGGATTTGTATAAAGAGAACAAGTAAAATAAAGCTGAAACAAACCTGATGACCTCTGATGCTCCAGTCAAGTTTTCAGCTAACAACTTCGAAAATGATGACTTGCTTGATTAGCCTTTATTTTTATCTTAGCAATTTGTTTTGAGAATAATTTGTGAGAGCATTTTAATTATGAAATTTGTTCTGAATGAAAATGTTTAGTAGACAATAAATGAAAATATTTATCTGAATATGCATGTGCCTAACAATTCATCTTTTAATAGATGAAACTGCTCTCATAAATAATTAGTAGACAATAAACACGTACAATCTCTTTCAATACAAAGCCCAATATCAGGGCTATATTGAAGATCCAGGGAATGCAACACAGTTGCCCCCAAACGACACAAAAATAATGGATGCACTAATCCCTCCGAATTCCAAAAAGAATCTTTCTAAGTTTCAAGGACATCCGTTTCAACGGATCCCACTTGGAAACAGCAAATGTAAATGAAAAATTACCGTATGCAACATCTCAAGAAAAAGGAGTAAAATCCACACTTAAACGTTTTGAGAGCCTTATAGGCCTCTACCATACGAAGATTCGGAGAAAGGAAGCAGAATTAAACGGAGCACCTGAAGTGCCCGACATCAGCCGAGTTTTTACTCCGGCATGATGGACTTGGCCACCCTAGATTTGTGATGATGCATCGCATCTTATCCTATGGGTATGACTTGAAGAACCAGAAGATTCTTCAGAAGGGAAAAAATCCCTCGCATCTCTTACTATAAGGGAAAACTAATTGCAAGGCCATCTACACGATAAGTTGAAAAAGAATCTCCACGCTTCCTCAAAAAGAATACACGGAGATAGATGTGGATAAAATCCACCACCCCTAGTGGGCTATTTCAGTACTTCACTGTACTGATAAAAGCATCCTCAGAATATTCGTACGTGTGTCTACTACAGACCCGCAACTTAGCTTTTCCAAAGCTATTGGCACAAAAATAAAAACGTTGCGGGCACATTTCCCAGACAATAAAATGTTGTAAATAAGTCTGGTTAATGTTGGGAAATATACCTCCCAGTCTTTTCAAGAGTACTGCCAATCAACGGGAATTGAAAATGAACATACAAGTGCCGCATGTTCGTACCCAAAATGGGTCGGCAGAGTCACTGAAAAGTAGACTCCAATGGACTGAACGTCCATTAAATCCCGATTACCTATGGATGCATGGGGACATTCAAACTCTGCATGCTGCATCGTAAATGAAATCAGACCCTCTGGAGGTCAGAGTCTCCAATGCAACTTGCATATGGAATGCCACCGAACATTTCTCATCTGAGAATCTTCGGTCACGCAGTCTTAAATCCCCATTGCACCACCAAAGAGGACCAAAACGGTACTCAACGTCGCCTAGGTATCCATGTAGGGTTTGACTCACCCTCACTTATAAGATACCTAGAACCCCAAACGGGGGACGCATTTAAGGCACATCTTGAAGACTGTGATTTCGATGAGACGAGTTTCCCAAAAAATAGGCCCATATACGAGAAAATCTGGCGCGAAGAAAATTATAACGTGGGATACAAAAAGTTTGACCCACTATGATCCGGTAACAATACAATGTGTAGATGAGATCCCAAAGATCCTCCACATACAGAACACTGTTTACCAATTACCGGAATCATTTATTGACAACCAGAAGATTGTCAGATCACACATCCCTGCTGCAAAAACTCCAGCTAGGATTGACATCCCCGAGAATGGATGCAATCCACCAGCAGCAGAAGTGGCTGATCCTCAACAGAAAAGAGGCAGACCACCAGGCTCCTAGGACAAGAAACTCCTGGAGACCTTAATACAATACTACCACAGGACAATGAGCTCCTGTCCACACCATCACCCTTCCCGGAATCCACTGCAGAGGAATTGCCGGGAAAAAGTGAAATTAAGTAAATGTTGTATGTACTGGGGAGGTGTTGGACAGATAGAACATAAATTATCGACAAATGTATTCACGTACCATATTGCCATATACATCGCAAAAGCGATGATGTTTGTAAATTATCGTTCCACACTCCGTTGCTAGAAGGCAAACGTAGAGATTGGCCAAACGTGGAACGTGGCAATAAAAGATGAGCTGGACTCACTTATGAAACGTAAAATGTTCGGACTTGAAGTCCAGACACCAAAAGGTGTCAAACCTGTGGAGAAAACAAAGTATTGCAAACATAAGAAAAATAAATACAAAATCGTATGCTATACGGTGTAACCTATAGCCCAAGGAAAATTTCGCTGAAACTAGGGATCGAACAAATTCAAATGAGCATGTCTCATAAATGATGCATCAGTCTCCCTAAGTTATCAAAAGCGAATACCTTACGATTTGGCGAAGGAAAATTTTGGATATGCTGTTATTGGATGTTGTGACGGTATACCCTCGTGGATATCTTGTAAAGATAATTTCCACATTTCCTTAAAATGCCTGAATAGACTTCGGGACGTCTATTCAAGAAAAACGATAAGTATAATAAATAAATGTACAACCAAGAGAATCACTTGACAAGTCAATGATTCCTACTGAAGGTTGTCTTTGCATCTGTGCAAAGAACAGGATTAGAGATCTTAGTTGTAGACAACTAACATCTCATCGGATCTCCTGAAGAGAAAACCGAAATAAATGTACAAGCCTGACTTTTAAACATGAAATAAAAAGACCTAGGCAAATATAAAGTCATGGCTCATAGAATCCTGTTATAAACGCCCAGAAGTGCGTTGGAGAAATTAAAAGGACCATTGTCATCCATAGTACACCTACGGTGATATACTCAATGGATGTACAAAAAGAACCCTTCCGATCGCTGGAAGAGGGGGAGGATATAACTGGTCCCAAAGTCCCTTACCTAAGTGCAATCAGGCACTCCTGGCTAACTGCATGCGTCCCGATACAGCAATTGCAGTAAACTCATTAGCCAGAGATAGTTGGCACCTAAAAAGGGCCATTAGACCGGAGTTAAGCCTTCTGCGCTTCCTCCAAGGGTAAAAAGATTTGGGCTTACAAAATGAAGTATCATCCTCCAATGTTCATGCAAATGCAGGTTTCAGGTCCAGTCCCTTTGCTGAGAAATCACAGAACGGGTACCCACAGTGGGATGGCCATCCCCTGCAGATCTGCAAAGCAATTTATGAAGGCGACATCTTCCTATCATTCCGAGATCCTCACCACACTAATGGTGTACTTGAGGGCGCCTGCTGGTACATCACATCCCAATGACGATTGGGATAGAAGCTGGTATTGTGGAGCTAACCACATAGTCTGAAGACATCATCAGAGGCGACGATACTTAGCACACCTCTCCAGAGTTTCTGGATTCAGCAGCTACTTAATTGCAATAACTTTGTAATCTATGTATATTTTCGGAATGTTGTAAATAGGGGTGATGAGATAAGCCTAAGAGATCTGAAAGCCTAAGAGCTTTTACAGATCAGGGGGAGTTGAGGGAATTTGTACTCTTTTCCCTTAGCTATGGTTTTTCCCACTGGGGTTTCCATAGCCAAAGGTTTTAACGAGGCAAATCACATCAACTCTGGATCCTGAAGTATCCACCCCTCTGTGACGCTCAGAATCCAGAAGTATTCATGAGCAGAGTCACTTGTGCAAATCAGGGGGAGTTAAAGAGCGTTTGTACTCTTTTCCCTTAACTATGGTTTCTCCCACTGGGTTTTCCATAGCTAAAGGTTTTGATGAGGCAAACCTCACCAACTCAGGATCCTGAAGTATCCATCCCATGTGAGACTCTTATTACGCTCAGAATCCCGAAGTACTCTTGAGCAGAGTCCACACCTATGGCTGGATAAGGGGGAGTGTTGTGAATGGAAATAACCAGAGTCGGTTAGGATTGCGGGTATCTTAGAGATACACCCATATCTATGTATTCGATGTATCTACTCCCTACCATGCCTATAAATAAAGGGCTGGGGGTTCCTCCCCCAGTAGTTGATTCATAACACATAAGATTTTTAATGGTGAGAATAAATATAGAATCTAGCTGTTTGACCATCATGACATGGAAAAATATTTCAATTGATGTTGTTAAGTTTTTATTGATAATGTCATTTTGTATTATTGGCAAGTCTTTGTGCTATCATGACATCCTCTTCATTGCTACCATGAAAATTTGTTGATTGCATCAATATCATCATGAAATCTTCTCTTACTCTGATGGGCAGTACTCCTTTCATCGTCATGTAATATGTAATTAAACTTTCAAATTATTTATGAATTTTTTGATATGATGGAAAATGACGTTGCATGCCCTCATAATGATCGCCCTACATCACAATTGGATAGTTTGGTTGTGCCAAATGTTGATGACCATCTAAAACCGCAAATTGGAATGTGTTTTAACACAATTGAGGAAGCTGAAATTTTTTACAAGAATTATTGAAAGGCTGGAAGATTTGATGTCCGTAACAGTACAACAAATTACAACAAGAATAGGGAGCTAGTTGGGAGGACTCTTGTATGTTCTAAAGAAGGAGATTCTAAAAATAAGTCATCAGAGATTAGGAGAAGTGGTATAATGAGAACAAATTGTAAAGCTTTGATTCGATTGAAATTAGAGAAAGAAAGAGACAAATGGGAAATTTACAAGTTTGTCGAAGAACATAATCATAACGTTATTTCACCAAGCAGAACACATTTGTTAAGAGGAAATCGTGAGGTAACAGAAGTGAAGAAAAGATTGATTAATCAGTTCAAAGAGGTGAACATACCAATAAACAAACAGATGGCTTTCTTTGAAAATGTGAGTGGAGGTTTTAATAGAATTGGATGCACTGAAATTGATGTGAGAAATTATGAAAGAGACCTGTGGGAGGAGATGCGAGGGCATGATGCACAGATGATGATAGATTATTTCAAATGGCAACAAGAGATCAATCCTTCATTTTATTATGTTTATGAGGTTGATGATGAAAAGCGATTAACTCGTTGCTTTTGGGTGGATGATGTTGCAAGAATGGACTATAACCATTTTGGAAATGTGGTTTCGTTTGATGCCACACATAATACCAATCAATATGGGTTGATCTTTGTTCCATTTGTTGGCGTGAATCATCATAGGCATTCGGTTTTCCTAGGATGTTGCTTCATTCCAAATGAAGAGGCAAATTCTTTCGTATAGTTGTTTAACAAATGGATTGAAGCGATGGGTCATCCTCCATTGGGCATGGTTACGGATCAAGATCTTGGCATATGCATGGCAATTAAAAGAGTTCTTCCTCAAATCTAGCCCAGATATTGTTCTTGGCATATTATGGAGAAACTATCGGATAAGTTGGGTGCTTAGGCTTATAGAAAAGAATTTATGATGCCTTTAAAAAAATTGTTTGGGATAGTGTTACTACTAGTTTGTTTGAAGCACAATGAGATGTAATTATTAAGGAATATAATTTGGAAAACAATGCATGGTTGAAGGATATGTTTCAAATCCGTGAAAATGGGTCCATGTATATCATAAGCAACATTTCTGGGCCGGAATGTCTACTAGCCAAAGAAGTGAAGGAATGAATTCATTGCTTAAAAAGCATGTATCAAGAAAAAATTCATTACATGATTTTGTTGTGATCTTTCAAAGAGTCTTGGCAAGACAAAGGGAAAAAGAGCTTGTAGAAGATCATCTTACAATAGAGAAGACACCAAAATTGAAGACCCCGTGGGTTATGGAGAAGCAAATGTCTGAAATCTATACGAGAAATATCTTTTCCATTTTTCAAAAAGATATTCACCCTAGTTTGGTATATAACATTGAATTGATAGAAGATGATGAAAACAAAACAATTTACCAAGTGAATTTTTGTGGTCAAGTCAAAATGAGACATGTTACATATTTCAAGTCGACGAAAATGGCACGTTATCCATGCCTCATGTTTGAATTCGACGGTATACCATGGAGGCATATATTGGCATATCTTAAATATTCTAATTTTCTCGATTTTACCGGAGCATTATATTTTAAAAGATGGTGTCGGAATATCAAAAGAATAGAAATTGTCCTTAGAGATGGACATGTTCTTGGAGATGAAACCACAATGAATTTTGCTTCCTACTTCAGTGAATTAAATTGTCTAGCTAATGAAGTTGCCAATGAGGGAATATCTTCTAATGGTGCGTATGAGTTAGCTCGTAAAATGATGATTGAGGCTATTAAAGAGCTACAATGCTTGAAACTCAAGGATGATGAAGAGAACATGAAAGAAGTGGAGAGAAATAATAGGAGCAAGGAAATATCTCAAGTCATTGTTCATGAGTCAAGTCAAGCGAAAACAAAAGGAAGGCCTAGATGACATAGATTGAAGCCACTACGAGAGATATGCAAAGGTCGACCGAGAAAATGTAAATCGTGTGGCAAGCGAGGACAAAATCATTATAGTAGAAATTTTCCTCTTAAGTTAACAAGGTGATGTATCATTTGTTAATTTTCTCTTTCTTTAACTTAATGTATGTTCTTAACTAATTTCTTTGTTTGTATTTTGTTTAGTGGTTCAACGACACAAGTTGATATTGATGAAGCATCTCAAGATTCAGAAAAATCTTTTGAGGATGGTAATGGCTTGTGCATATTAAATAACTTTAACATTGCATATTTAACCATATTGTCACTCTTTTTTTAGTGTTGAAGAGATTTCAATTTGTGCAGATGATATCATCTCTATTGCATAGAGTTTTATGGTTTAATCTGGAACAACATAAGCCTTTTGCATCGCCAAAGAATGGTGATGAATGAAATCTTCTATGTAAGGAATCCGACGCCTTTCTATATTCGAAAGCCATGCAACCATGCATTTCACTTGACTTCGACCCGTTGCATAAGAGTTCAGAGATTTTTTTGTGTGCAGTAAACTGGGTTGCACTGGATGTATGAATTTGGAGACTCTTCACAATTTTAGAACTTGTGCGCACTGGAGTATGTGCACTTATGCACTGGACGCTTTCCACAAAAATCTGAATGTATGTGCACTGGAGTTATATCATGCTTTAAAGAGGTATGCAGCTTTTTATATAGCAAATTTCTCATTTTCACCTCATTGATGATCTAGATAAACACTACTCGATGGTCAAAATTTACATTGGGTCATGATTGGTGAAGTCATGATTCCTACCTGTTAAAAAAATCTGGCAATGCAAATCTCTTAAAAAAGATACACTTCATAAAAGTAATTTGGTTTGGTTTGATTTTTTTGATATTAACCTGCATATATGGTTGCCAAACTTTGTAATTTTCCATTGGCTTTTCCATTGGATATGTCCATCATTACTGTTCATTTTCTTGCCAAAATTTATATGCAAGGAGTTCTGGTCCGAGTTGTTCATGAAACAGATTGATAACCTGAAGACTAATCATATAGGTATGTTTGTGCTGCAAGATAAACAGGTTTCGCCGGCTCTCTCACGTATCTCTCAACCCTTTGCCTGAGAGCATGGATGACTCTTCTGAAAACAGCGTAGTCCAAGCCACAAACATGTACATGCGCCAATCCACAAACATGTACATGTACTTCCCATACGGAATCATAAGGGGGGGGGTCTGACCAACCTATGGATTCCATATGTTGTTTCTGCCAACATATCTAACCACCCTGCATGTTCATTTGTGGTCTGAATAAAAGCCTGATGAATGCTTGTGCAAGAGATACAGGGGGCATCGTACCATGATATGTAGGCGGGGTCACCTGGACTTGGCTTCTAGGAAGAATCACCAGAGTCCATATACATTGTTTCATAGAATTCAACAATGTCGTTCGCATGTCTTCAGCATCAACATTTTCTGCCAATGAAAATTGGAGGATTTATTCAATGTTTGTGTGTATGCATGTGTATCTTGAGTGCAAAACTGTATCGATCGTTAAATGGAAACATTTTGCTGAAGATGGATTAGTAAAAGTTGATTGCTTTGTTGAACTAGAAGTATTTTGTTGATTGAAGGCTATTGCAATACTGTTTGAATGTTTATTTCCAATGGGATCGAGAAATAGATTATCTGGAAAAAAAATAGTGTTATGCTGGATCCAGATGATGTCTCAATCTGTACTTGCATTGCTACATGTGCATATGCTAGCAAAGGTCATATTGATACTAATTGTTTTGTATCATGAATCATCTATCTTGCATTTTGGCCGAAAGAGTTTTCTGTAGAATCTTTGCATGATATGAATTATTGTTATAGATATAGCATTTTGTGTTTTTTTAATTCATGATATATCTGGTCTTTTTTCATTTTAAAGACATTCCATTGAACTCGATCCGTGAATGCACTCAAATTTGGGAAGCCTGTACAGATTTGGTTCTCTAATGTACAAACTAAAGACATGTATATACACAAACTCAAAGGCTAAGATGTTGAGCAATGTGAATTATGGTGCCTTGTCGACGGTGAGCTGAGGGATGTACAGAACACCGCTGCGTTTGTCGAAGTAGACATCTCGCTTGCCCCGACTTTATTCTTGTCTTTCTTCCTCTTGAATCGGATTCCCGTATCATGAAGCTCCATCATGCTGCTGATCGTGATCTCACCAGAATAAATTAAGGGAAAGATGATAATGATGCAGTGGCTTTCTTGGCAGCGTTTGTGGCAGTGAGTTTTGAGCCAGCACTCGTGGAAGAGGTCGAGCAAATGAAGCCTCAGATACAATTTCTCTGGTAGCGGAGTGCCTCCAGAGATGAAGCTAAGCACCAATTTGTGGATGTAATCGTCACCCTGCATCTCATTCTAAAGCCTGTGCAGATTTGATCAACATTATACCCCCAAAAAATAAGACAGGCACAAGCCAATCAACAAAGTATACTGACGTGAATGATGCTGCTGCTGCCCGTGCAATTCTCGACCAACAAACAAGACATCTCCAAAATATACTACTATCATCCTACAGGGGCAACCGTCAAACTAAAACTCATTACAAACAACTATCATCCAACAAACAGAGGCCATGTTCAACCCAAAACTCATTGTTAATTACAAACATTGTCCTGACAAAGAAAGAGAGAAACATGGATTGAGAATTTTAAAAAAAAGAACACTAAAAACACTAAAAAATTAGATGATGATGACCTACAATGAAGACCCAGAATAAGGGAGAGCATAATTACACAAATTTCTAATCCATCTACAACTGTTAACATTCTACACACAAATTTCACAATGTCATCTTTAACATTTTGCTGCCTTAGCATTTCAATATCAAAAACGTCGGCAGTCCATTCCTCCAGAACCCGTCGAACAAAGTGGGCGAAGTGGGCGAGGCAGCGGGGCAGGCGAAGTTGGCGAGGTGGTGGGGTTGGGTGGGAGGTCGAAGTGGGCGAGGCGGCAGGGGAGCGGGGTAGCGAAGCGGGCGAAGAGAGAGAGGGGGCGGGGTGGGCGAAGTGGCGAGGCGACGGGGAAGGGGAGCGAAGAGGCGGGGCGGGCGAAGTGGGCAAAGAGTCTGGCGGTGATCCCTCGTCGGATGAGGAACAAGAGGAGAAGCGGCAACCTGCTGTTCTTCTTTGCCAAAACGACATCGGAATCCATGGCTCAACCCAGAATGGTGGAGAAGGAACGAGAACGAGAGGAACCTGAGCCCGACCCAGAACTCGATCTTCTTTGCAAAAACAACATCAGAGTACACGATGGGGGGCAAAGATCTCTCGCTGGTGGAGGAAAGAGAGGGGAGGAGAGAAGGGCGGGAAGTTGAAGAGGTGAGGAGAGGCGAAGAACTGATCCCAATGCATTAAACATAAAACAATATCTCTCGTTTCAGTCGAAATGGGCCCCACACGAAACAAACTCTGAAGAGAGGATACGGCTGGGACCCACACGAAACGC
>CM061142.1:108142726-108158524 GCA_030789695.1 Scilla litardierei
TTGTACAATCCGTGTTTCCGTGTTTCCGGCTAGGTGCACCCCTACGCCATACTTGTTTACACACTTCCTGGCTCGTGGTCCAGAAGCGGGCCTCATGTGTTGGCCAGAAACCAATGCCCGATACACGTGGAGGGGTAGGGATAAACGGTTACTTGAGCTTAGGAGTGGCCTGATCCGCCCTCTAGCCAAAGGACGGAATCTCTGTGCACGAGGTGCTTACTTTCCTTGTCTTGTACTTGTCTTGCGAATGCCATGCCATGCTCGTATTGTACTTTACTTTACTTTACCTGTTGCACTCATACTTTAAACTGCCATGTCATCGCATTCATGCTAGAACTGCTAGGTTGTTCACTTTACTTTCAGTTTCCTTGCACAAGTCTCTTGTAGACTTGCTGACATGTGCCCCTTGCTCTTTTGGGTGTCACATGTTAGACCTGAGCCAGAGATCGTTGCTGAGTACGTGATGTGTTGCTGACGCTGAGTCTGAGTCCATGATTGCCCAGGAGGATTTTGGTGGACACCGGTGACCATTCTTTGAGTCTTTGTTGAGCTTTATTTTGTTTTAGGCTTTTTGTTAGTTGTTGGTGCGTAGCACCGTTGTTTTGTACTTTGTACTTTGTTGGCCATGTTTGGGCCTATAGTCTCTTTCTTTTAGCCTGGTGGCTTTTCTGCGATGTTGGGAACTTATTTTATGGATATTCTGAGATGTTTCTTTTGTCTCATTTCATTATTATTATCTTTGTTTCATTCGCGTTGCAAGGACCTGCCGTTTTAAATTTGATCGACGCTTATCGGACTTGCAGCTTTGCAGCTTCAAGTCTGAGCGGACCTTCTCACGCTTCGCCTCCATATTTTTGGGAAGCGGGGCGTGACAGGTTTTGTTGGTGGCCCATGCAGGTCCAGTCTTGCAATTGCGAATTAACGGAACAACGATAATAACGGAATGTCCATTAAATAAATTGCAACATCCGAGTCAGAAGCCCTGAGTTTAGTCGCTTCTTATGACACTAGGTGGTAAGAAGACTTAGTTAGACGTATGTGCTTGCTATTTAGAGGCCCCTGATTGATAGTTAGACCCCTTCTAGCAATTGATTTGATCGCCGTAGGAGTTACCTTAGTGGTTCATGTCTACCCCTGACCATTTTAGACTTCTAGAATTTCCTTTAGTCGTTCGCTTGGGTTCATCGATTTCGGACCAAGCTGAACGCATTTCGTTACCGTTTAACCTTTAGAAGTCTGGGCGATTAGTTTTTAATCTTTAGTTGGTCGACCGTAGGAGTTTCCGTAGACTTTTCTGATTCATATCCTAGGCGTACGAATGTTTTGATCATCCGACCAATTTCCTTCACTCGATTCACGAGATCGCCTCTTGACGATCGTCGTCAATTTTCGAACCTCTCCATTATGAATTTTGAAACTCTTGAAAGTATTTTTCGAACTTCCTCATTTCCGAAGTTTAATTTTGATCCAAATTTCAATGCATGTATACTTATACTTCATCCCCCTTCGTTGATTTAAAATTTTTAAAACGTTGTTGGAATTTCTGAATACTAGTTTATATTATTTTCCCAGCCTATGTTTTTCGTACTTGTGTAAACGTGTCGTTCCTTCATATATTAATTTTATTTTGAACCGTACTTTTATTTTGCTCAGTTCGATTTATAATTTTCCCTCTTATTTATGCCATTTGAATAATACATCGTGTTTACTTTTAATATACTTTTCATGTCACATGGAATTTCAGATTTCAGCAGGTTGATTTTTACTCGTCGTACTCACTATTCCAAATTTTTGCAAAACTACTATTTTCATAACCTCTTCCTGCTTTAGACCCTCCCTGATTTGATTTTAAAGATTTGCTATTCGATCCTGATAATTCTTATGCTAAGTTACTACTATTTTCTTTCTGCTCACCATACACGCTTTTAGAAAAATTTCTAAACCAAATTGAATTTCAACTATTTTTATAACCGTGCCAGACTTGTTGTGCTCGTATATTAAGAACCTTGTGTAAATCAGTTTTACATTTTTTTGGCAAACCTTGGTTCCCTAAAAGTAGTTTCAAATTGATTATTTTCAATTTTCCATAGCCTAAAGTTTTGAAAGCATTTAACCTGATTTTAAATTCTTCCGTTGCTTGATTCCATTCTTTGACTTTCAAAAACTTTTGGCAACATTATATTAAATTATTGACGTATAAATTTTCTAAACCATGTCCTTAATATTCGTGTAAATGATTTTACTTCCTTTTAAAATGATTTTTAAAACCAATAGGCCATTTTCTATTATTTTGAATATTCGACTCATATCTATTCTGAACAACTCGTTTTATCGATCCCCAAACATTTCTTCGCAGACGAGGATTTTAAAGTACAACAATTTTCAAATTTCACGTATTTTAGCATGTGCTACCTACCCTATCTTCTTTCCTATATCCTATGTATGTATCACTACACCTCCTTTTCCCTCAACCTAAACATCACCATTGAGCCAATGTTCGTCCAACCAAGCTGTCTTCTTGTACTCGTCCTATCTGAACTCGTGCTTAACGATCCTTCCCTCGTCACGCTCTCGACCTCTCTTTATTGCTTAGGCCTTAGGGTCCTTCAATGTCTGGTCAACTCTTAGTTGTTAGTAGACCCTTGGACCCTTATGAAGTTGTGGTGTGTTAGTAATTATTGATTTTTGTGGATAGCAATACTATACTAGGGATGCCTGTGTATATAAGAGTTAGCGTTGAAATGTCTAAGTTGTGTATGTAGTAAGAGATACTTATAATGGTTGAAATAAAATGATTTGTAAAGCTATGTGTGTTCTAGGTGTGATAATAATAAGTGTATGTATAGTTTAGTAAGTAGGCCTATTGAGTGACCCATATACTAGTACGTGTGAGTATGTGCTCGTAGGTAGATATATATGTGCTTATATGTAAGTAGTTATGTTTCGTTGCATAAGTATATAGGTGATATATATATAGGTAGTAGGGTTATAATTTTGATTGATATTGCTAGCCCTTGCGGGATGTTGCATGTGTGCATACCGTGAGGTATACACGACTATTGCACATCCTAATTATGTATGTGTGGATGAGTTAGTATACTAATTATATGTAGTAGGCTATGGTGTGAATATATATGTTACATGTGTGTGATTATACGATGTATACGTATGCGTGTACTAGGGAGTGTATTATAATTATACGTATGTTGATGTCTATATTATTATTATGGTGTATAAATTGATTGAACTATGTATGTATTACCGGACTAAATATTAAGTGTGATTGACTTATGGTATGTATATGGTTGTATTGGTAGACGTATAAATATTGGAGTGATATTGGTATAGGTATGAATGCCGTGTTACGTATATAGAATATCCTGATATGTGTATTGAGTCTCACTCAAGCTTTAGTGGGTATACTCTAAGTATATTGAATGTATGTTTGTAGTTTGAATATAGCAATGTTTGATGAATGTATAGTGATAGGAGTGTTTGTGCCTGGTTGTGCTACGCACATGATTGTGGGTCGCTACGCCAGTATATAGTTATAGGTGTTTGTCTTGCGGTATAGTTATTTACTAAGGACTTGTTACGTGAACATATGTGTACTAGCTAAACTAGATGAGTGGTTGTGCTATGTATATAGTGGTGTGATTGGTATGAATGAAATGTTAGCGTGTATGGGTGTGCACCATGCACGGGTAAGTATGTGCTTAGTTATAGGTAATGATGACTATGCTATATGTGGCGTGTCGTAAATACAGTTATAGGACCGTACGTGATGTGAATATATGGTGAACTATTTGCATGCATATGAATGACTATATGTTGTGAAACTATAGTGGTGGTGAATATATATATATATAGTAAAATTTGACTTAATAATGGTATGGTATTACTGCATGTGTTGAAGTGGTTGGTGTTGGATGAATACTAGGAAATATTAGAGGGAAGTATACCCTTGATGTTTGTGCATATGTAGCTATCTATATGTAGAGCAATGATTGTAGTTTGTGAGACTATCCTTATATGAGTACTTGAAATATTGTTTTGTGATTAGGTAGGTAGTAGTTATATAAGGGATGCATGCTTATATATATGATTGAAATACGTGTATGAGTTTGACTGGCTATAATAGGTATAAGTATATGCCGTACGTGAATGTATATGTATACGTGTTGGTAGTATTAATGTTTGATTACCTAGTGCATATATAAGCACTTGTAATGACTATACCTGGTTTAAATTATTATGACTTGAATGGGGTAGTTACTAGAGCGACTAGCTATATTAGAAAGTCCGAGGACGGACTTTATTCTAAGTTGGGGAGGATGTAACGACCACTTTTCGTCGTACGTTGTTCGTGCACGTGCTTTGGCCGTGCACGTGTTTGTTTTATACTTTATTTGATTGTGAACACTTTTGTGTGATATGCCGTTGTGAACGTCTCTGAGAGTATTAAATAGTGGCACTAATTTGGAACGACGTTTCTCGAGTCGTTTTCCCACAAATTAATCTTACTCGATGAGACGTGACGATTCTCACTCTTGACGGGAGACGTTTCTATTTTTAGTTTCGTCGCCCGACGTCGAATTTGAGATCCGTCTTCTTAGTTAGCTCACATTCGTCACCACGATCACCCCGATATTTATTTTATAATTTTTGGAGTTTATTTGACCACTTTTATATTTTTAACAAGTTTTATATTATTTTTAATAATTTATTTTTAAATTAATTTCGGCCAAATAAAATTTATTTGAGTTTTAAACGTTTTAAAGAATTTTTGAGCCAATTTCCAGCTCATTTGGACCAGGTCAAACCCTTGGATGAGTTGGAGTAATTGAATTTCAAATTTTAAATCTTTTTAAACTTCTAATCCTATTAGATTTAGCCCTAGACCAAGTCAACCCATCTACACTATATAAACAACCTTTAGGAAGACCTATTTTCGCAAGAAATTAGTCCTAGCCTCTTCCAAAACTCAGATTTGACGTTGCGACGATTCGTCGCAGCGTTGCGACAAGCTGCTGCCGCACGACCGAAGAAACGAGGCCGTTTTCACCGCTCTGACCGAGGCCACCGCCCGCACCCAGCCTAGCCGCACCGCGCCGCTCCGTCCCCCGCTCCGACCGAGAGGATCTCTCGGTCAGACCGAGAGACCCGCCCGCTCCGCACGCCCGCTCCGCACCACACCGACCCCCCCGCTCTGTCGCCCCGCTCCGCCCGCATCTGACCGAGGCGCCTCTCCGCTCCGACCGGAGCTCCGTGACGTTGCAATGGTTGCAACGTTGCAGCGACCCCGCTCCCCGCATCCAAGCGCCCGACCGATGGAATCCCCCGCATTGGCTGGGTACGACCGATGGCCAAACGTCGCAACCCCGCACCCGTCGCACCACTTGCCACCGTGGGCCCCCCAAGTTCTCCAGAGTTATTGTGGGTCCCCCAAAGGCCCCTAGGACTGCTGTGGGCCCCACCTAGGTGTGTTCTCTTCGACGACTTGCCGCGTACGACGTCGTCGCACATCGTAGCCCGTCGTCGCACGTGCGAGCTTTGGAATCTGGAATCGTCGCCCGGGTTGATGCTCAGAACTTTCCAGCGAGGAAACTAATTTGGAATCTGGACTTGGAGCGCGTTCTCTATTCCAACCCCCGGCGTCGCTACCCGACGCCGGTGTAGCTTTCGCGTCGTGTTGAGGTAACGCTTTGCACCCCTAGGACCCCCAACCCAATGCATGCTAATCAAGACTAAAACCAGTATTTTTAAAGTATTTTAAATGTTTTAAATTCACTAATCAAGATTAATAATATGGACTTTAGGCCGGTGGACTTGTGCACGTAGGATAATTGTGATTTTGGACTCATTGGACGGTGTGCTCAGACGTCGTGCTTGCAGGCAAGTGAAACTTGCCAACTCTTGTGTAGGGCCATGTTTTTAGGCCACTTTCTTGTTCCTAGCGTAAAAGAGACTAGTCAGTGAAATGATAGCTGGCTAGACGCCTACTTGATCTAGTTTGACAACGAAACTAGATCCGTCACCTAATTGATCTAGCTTGACAACGAAGCTAGATCCAACTCTTTAAACTTGTCATTCATGCATGCTAAACTGTCACGTTTACTTTCCTTATCTGTATGCACTTTTAACTGCCATGCATTGCATCTTACATGTCATCCAAATTAATTGTTGCATCGTAGCACACGCTACAAAATACTTGTACAATCCGTGTTTCCGTGTTTCCGGCTAGGTGCACCCCTACGCCATACTTGTTTACACACTTCCTGGCTCGTGGTCCAGAAGCGGGCCTCATGTGTTGGCCAGAAACCAATGCCCGATACACGTGGAGGGGTAGGGATAAACGGTTACTTGAGCTTAGGAGTGGCCTGATCCGCCCTCTAGCCAAAGGACGGAATCTCTGTGCACGAGGTGCTTACTTTCCTTGTCTTGTACTTGTCTTGCGAATGCCATGCCATGCTCGTATTGTACTTTACTTTACTTTACCTGTTGCACTCATACTTTAAACTGCCATGTCATCGCATTCATGCTAGAACTGCTAGGTTGTTCACTTTACTTTCAGTTTCCTTGCACAAGTCTCTTGTAGACTTGCTGACATGTGCCCCTTGCTCTTTTGGGTGTCACATGTTAGACCTGAGCCAGAGATCGTTGCTGAGTACGTGATGTGTTGCTGACGCTGAGTCTGAGTCCATGATTGCCCAGGAGGATTTTGGTGGACACCGGTGACCATTCTTTGAGTCTTTGTTGAGCTTTATTTTGTTTTAGGCTTTTTGTTAGTTGTTGGTGCGTAGCACCGTTGTTTTGTACTTTGTACTTTGTTGGCCATGTTTGGGCCTATAGTCTCTTTCTTTTAGCCTGGTGGCTTTTCTGCGATGTTGGGAACTTATTTTATGGATATTCTGAGATGTTTCTTTTGTCTCATTTCATTATTATTATCTTTGTTTCGTTCGCGTTGCAAGGACCTGCCGTTTTAAATTTGATCGACGCTTATCGGACTTGCAGCTTTGCAGCTTCAAGTCTGAGCGGACCTTCTCACGCTTCGCCTCCATATTTTTGGGAAGCGGGGCGTGACAGGTTTTGTTGGTGGCCCATGCAGGTCCAGTCTTGCAATTGCGAATTAACGGAACAACGATAATAACGGAATGTCCATTAAATAAATTGCAACATCCGAGTCAGAAGCCCTGAGTTTAGTCGCTTCTTATGACACTAGGTGGTAAGAAGACTTAGTTAGACGTATGTGCTTGCTATTTAGAGGCCCCTGATTGATAGTTAGACCCCTTCTAGCAATTGATTTGATCGCCGTAGGAGTTACCTTAGTGGTTCATGTCTACCCCTGACCATTTTAGACTTCTAGAATTTCCTTTAGTCGTTCGCTTGGGTTCATCGATTTCGGACCAAGCTGAACGCATTTCGTTACCGTTTAACCTTTAGAAGTCTGGGCGATTAGTTTTTAATCTTTAGTTGGTCGACCGTAGGAGTTTCCGTAGACTTTTCTGATTCATATCCTAGGCGTACGAATGTTTTGATCATCCGACCAATTTCCTTCACTCGATTCACGAGATCGCCTCTTGACGATCGTCGTCAATTTTCGAACCTCTCCATTATGAATTTTGAAACTCTTGAAAGTATTTTTCGAACTTCCTCATTTCCGAAGTTTAATTTTGATCCAAATTTCAATGCATGTATACTTATACTTCATCCCCCTTCGTTGATTTAAAATTTTTAAAACGTTGTTGGAATTTCTGAATACTAGTTTATATTATTTTCCCAGCCTATGTTTTTCGTACTTGTGTAAACGTGTCGTTCCTTCATATATTAATTTTATTTTGAACCGTACTTTTATTTTGCTCAGTTCGATTTATAATTTTCCCTCTTATTTATGCCATTTGAATAATACATCGTGTTTACTTTTAATATACTTTTCATGTCACATGGAATTTCAGATTTCAGCAGGTTGATTTTTACTCGTCGTACTCACTATTCCAAATTTTTGCAAAACTACTATTTTCATAACCTCTTCCTGCTTTAGACCCTCCCTGATTTGATTTTAAAGATTTGCTATTCGATCCTGATAATTCTTATGCTAAGTTACTACTATTTTCTTTCTGCTCACCATACACGCTTTTAGAAAAATTTCTAAACCAAATTGAATTTCAACTATTTTTATAACCGTGCCAGACTTGTTGTGCTCGTATATTAAGAACCTTGTGTAAATCAGTTTTACATTTTTTTGGCAAACCTTGGTTCCCTAAAAGTAGTTTCAAATTGATTATTTTCAATTTTCCATAGCCTAAAGTTTTGAAAGCATTTAACCTGATTTTAAATTCTTCCGTTGCTTGATTCCATTCTTTGACTTTCAAAAACTTTTGGCAACATTATATTAAATTATTGACGTATAAATTTTCTAAACCATGTCCTTAATATTCGTGTAAATGATTTTACTTCCTTTTAAAATGATTTTTAAAACCAATAGGCCATTTTCTATTATTTTTAATATTCGACTCATATCTATTCTGAACAACTCGTTTTATCGATCCCCAAACATTTCTTCGCAGACGAGGATTTTAAAGTACAACAATTTTCAAATTTCACGTATTTTAGCATATGCTACCTACCCTATCTTCTTTCCTATATCCTATGTATGTATCACTACACCTCCTTTTCCCTCAACCTAAACATCACCATTGAGCCAATGTTCGTCCAACCAAGCTGTCTTCTTGTACTCGTCCTATCTGAACTCGTGCTTAACGATCCTTCCCTCGTCACGCTCTCGACCTCTCTTTATTGCTTAGGCCTTAGGGTCCTTCAATGTCTGGTCAACTCTTAGTTGTTAGTAGACCCTTGGACCCTTATGAAGTTGTGGTGTGTTAGTAATTATTGATTTTTGTGGATAGCAATACTATACTAGGGATGCCTGTGTATATAAGAGTTAGCGTTGAAATGTCTAAGTTGTGTATGTAGTAAGAGATACTTATAATGGTTGAAATAAAATGATTTGTAAAGCTATGTGTGTTCTAGGTGTGATAATAATAAGTGTATGTATAGTTTAGTAAGTAGGCCTATTAAGTGACCCATATACTAGTACGTGTGAGTATGTGCTCGTAGGTAGATATATATGTGCTTATATGTAAGTAGTTATGTTTCGTTGCATAAGTATATAGGTGATATATATATAGGTAGTAGGGTTATAATTTTGATTGATATTGCTAGCCCTTGCGGGATGTTGCATGTGTGCATACCGTGAGGTATACACGACTATTGCACATCCTAATTATGTATGTGTGGATGAGTTAGTATACTAATTATATGTAGTAGGCTATGGTGTGAATATATATGTTACATGTGTGTGATTATACGATGTATACGTATGCGTGTACTAGGGAGTGTATTATAATTATACGTATGTTGATGTCTATATTATTATTATGGTGTATAAATTGATTGAACTATGTATGTATTACCGGACTAAATATTAAGTGTGATTGACTTATGGTATGTATATGGTTGTATTGGTAGACGTATAAATATTGGAGTGATATTGGTATAGGTATGAATGCCGTGTTACGTATATAGAATATCCTGATATGTGTATTGAGTCTCACTCAAGCTTTAGTGGGTATACTCTAAGTATATTGAATGTATGTTTGTAGTTTGAATATAGCAATGTTTGATGAATGTATAGTGATAGGAGTGTTTGTGCCTGGTTGTGCTACGCACATGATTGTGGGTCGCTACGCCAGTATATAGTTATAGGTGTTTGTCTTGTGGTATAGTTATTTACTAAGGACTTGTTACGTGAACATATGTGTACTAGCTAAACTAGATGAGTGGTTGTGCTATGTATATAGTGGTGTGATTGGTATGAATGAAATGTTAGCGTGTATGGGTGTGCACCATGCACGGGTAAGTATGTGCTTAGTTATAGGTAATGATGACTATGCTATATGTGGCGTGTCGTAAATACAGTTATAGGACCGTACGTGATGTGAATATATGGTGAACTATTTGCATGCATATGAATGACTATATGTTGTGAAACTATAGTGGTGGTGAATATATATATATATAGTAAAATTTGACTTAATAATGGTATGGTATTACTGCATGTGTTGAAGTGGTTGGTGTTGGATGAATACTAGGAAATATTAGAGGGAAGTATACCCTTGATGTTTGTGCATATGTAGCTATCTATATGTAGAGCAATGATTGTAGTTTGTGAGACTATCCTTATATGAGTACTTGAAATATTGTTTTGTGATTAGGTAGGTAGTAGTTATATAAGGGATGCATGCTTATATATATGATTGAAATACGTGTATGAGTTTGACTGGCTATAATAGGTATAAGTATATGCCGTACGTGAATGTATATGTATACGTGTTGGTAGTATTAATGTTTGATTACCTAGTGCATATATAAGCACTTGTAATGACTATACCTGGTTTAAATTATTATGACTTGAATGGGGTAGTTACTAGAGCGACTAGCTATATTAGAAAGTCCGAGGACGGACTTTATTCTAAGTTGGGGAGGATGTAACGACCACTTTTCGTCGTACGTTGTTCGTGCATGTGCTTTGGCCGTGCACGTGTTTGTTTTATACTTTATTTGATTGTGAACACTTTTGTGTGATATGCCGTTGTGAACGTCTCTGAGAGTATTAAATAGTGGCACTAATTTGGAACGACGTTTCTCGAGTCGTTTTCCCACAAATTAATCTTACTCGATGAGACGTGACGATTCTCACTCTTGACGGGAGACGTTTCTATTTTTAGTTTCGTCGCCCGACGTCGAATTTGAGATCCGTCTTCTTAGTTAGCTCACATTCGTCACCACGATCACCCCGATATTTATTTTATAATTTTTGGAGTTTATTTGACCACTTTTATATTTTTAACAAGTTTTATATTATTTTTAATAATTTATTTTTAAATTAATTTCGGCCAAATAAAATTTATTTGAGTTTTAAACGTTTTAAAGAATTTTTGAGCCAATTTCCAGCTCATTTGGACCAGGTCAAACCCTTGGATGAGTTGGAGTAATTGAATTTCAAATTTTAAATCTTTTTAAACTTCTAATCCTATTAGATTTAGCCCTAGACCAAGTCAACCCATCTACACTATATAAACAACCTTTAGGAAGACCTATTTTCGCAAGAAATTAGTCCTAGCCTCTTCCAAAACTCAGATTTGACGTTGCGACGATTCGTCGCAGCGTTGCGACAAGCTGCTGCCGCACGACCGAAGAAACGAGGCCGTTTTCACCGCTCTGACCGAGGCCACCGCCCGCACCCAGCCTAGCCGCACCGCGCCGCTCCGTCCCCCGCTCCGACCGAGAGGATCTCTCGGTCAGACCGAGAGACCCGCCCGCTCCGCACGCCCGCTCCGCACCACACCGACCCCCCCGCTCTGTCGCCCCGCTCCGCCCGCATCTGACCGAGGCGCCTCTCCGCTCCGACCGGAGCTCCGTGACGTTGCAATGGTTGCAACGTTGCAGCGACCCCGCTCCCCGCATCCAAGCGCCCGACCGATGGAATCCCCCGCATTGGCTGGGTACGACCGATGGCCAAACGTTGCAACCCCGCACCCGTCGCACCACTTGCCACCGTGGGCCCCCCAAGTTCTCCAGAGTTATTGTGGGTCCCCCAAAGGCCCCTAGGACTGCTGTGGGCCCCACCTAGGTGTGTTCTCTTCGACGACTTGCCGCGTACGACGTCGTCGCACATCGTAGCCCGTCGTCGCACGTGCGAGCTTTGGAATCTGGAATCGTCGCCCGGGTTGATGCTCAGAACTTTCCAGCGAGGAAACTAATTTGGAATCTGGACTTGGAGCGCGTTCTCTATTCCAACCCCCGGCGTCGCTACCCGACGCCGGTGTAGCTTTCGCGTCGTGTTGAGGTAACGCTTTGCACCCCTAGGACCCCCAACCCAATGCATGCTAATCAAGACTAAAACCAGTATTTTTAAAGTATTTTAAATGTTTTAAATTCACTAATCAAGATTAATAATATGGACTTTAGGCCGGTGGACTTGTGCACGTAGGATAATTGTGATTTTGGACTCATTGGACGGTGTGCTCAGACGTCGTGCTTGCAGGCAAGTGAAACTTGCCAACTCTTGTGTAGGGCCATGTTTTTAGGCCACTTTCTTGTTCCTAGCGTAAAAGAGACTAGTCAGTGAAATGATAGCTGGCTAGACGCCTACTTGATCTAGTTTGACAACGAAACTAGATCCGTCACCTAATTGATCTAGCTTGACAACGAAGCTAGATCCAACTCTTTAAACTTGTCATTCATGCATGCTAAACTGTCACGTTTACTTTCCTTATCTGTATGCACTTTTAACTGCCATGCATTGCATCTTACATGTCATCCAAATTAATTGTTGCATCGTAGCACACGCTACAAAATACTTGTACAATCTGTGTTTCCGTGTTTCCGGCTAGGTGCACCCCTACGCCATACTTGTTTACACACTTCCTGGCTCGTGGTCCAGAAGCGGGCCTCATGTGTTGGCCAGAAACCAATGCCCGATACACGTGGAGGGGTAGGGATAAACGGTTACTTGAGCTTAGGAGTGGCCTGATCCGCCCTCTAGCCAAAGGACGGAATCTCTGTGCACGAGGTGCTTACTTTCCTTGTCTTGTACTTGTCTTGCGAATGCCATGCCATGCTCGTACTGTACTTTACTTTACTTTACCTGTTGCACTCATACTTTAAACTGCCATGTCATCGCATTCATGCTAGAACTGCTAGGTTGTTCACTTTACTTTCAGTTTCCTTGCACAAGTCTCTTGTAGACTTGCTGACATGTGCCCCTTGCTCTTTTGGGTGTCACATGTTAGACCTGAGCCAGAGATCGTTGCTGAGTACGTGATGTGTTGCTGACGCTGAGTCTGAGTCCATGATTGCCCAGGAGGATTTTGGTGGACACCGGTGACCATTCTTTGAGTCTTTGTTGAGCTTTATTTTGTTTTAGGCTTTTTGTTAGTTGTTGGTGCGTAGCACCGTTGTTTTGTACTTTGTACTTTGTTGGCCATGTTTGGGCCTATAGTCTCTTTCTTTTAGCCTGGTGGCTTTTCTGCGATGTTGGGAACTTATTTTATGGATATTCTGAGATGTTTCTTTTGTCTCATTTCATTATTATTATCTTTGTTTCGTTCGCGTTGCAAGGACCTGCCGTTTTAAATTTGATCGACGCTTATCGGACTTGCAGCTTTGCAGCTTCAAGTCTGAGCGGACCTTCTCACGCTTCGCCTCCATATTTTTGGGAAGCGGGGCGTGACAGGTTTTGTTGGTGGCCCATGCAGGTCCAGTCTTGCAATTGCGAATTAACGGAACAACGATAATAACGGAATGTCCATTAAATAAATTGCAACATCCGAGTCAGAAGCCCTGAGTTTAGTCGCTTCTTATGACACTAGGTGGTAAGAAGACTTAGTTAGACGTATGTGCTTGCTATTTAGAGGCCCCTGATTGATAGTTAGACCCCTTCTAGCAATTGATTTGATCGCCGTAGGAGTTACCTTAGTGGTTCATGTCTACCCCTGACCATTTTAGACTTCTAGAATTTCCTTTAGTCGTTCGCTTGGGTTCATCGATTTCGGACCAAGCTGAACGCATTTCGTTACCGTTTAACCTTTAGAAGTCTGGGCGATTAGTTTTTAATCTTTAGTTGGTCGACCGTAGGAGTTTCTGTAGACTTTTCTGATTCATATCCTAGGCGTACGAATGTTTTGATCATCCGACCAATTTCCTTCACTCGATTCACGAGATCGCCTCTTGACGATCGTCGTCAATTTTCGAACCTCTCCATTATGAATTTTGAAACTCTTGAAAGTATTTTTCGAACTTCCTCATTTCCGAAGTTTAATTTTGATCCAAATTTCAATGCATGTATACTTATACTTCATCCCCCTTCGTTGATTTAAAATTTTTAAAACGTTGTTGGAATTTCTGAATACTAGTTTATATTATTTTCCCAGCCTATGTTTTTCGTACTTGTGTAAACGTGTCGTTCCTTCATATATTAATTTTATTTTGAACCGTACTTTTATTTTGCTCATTTCGATTTATAATTTTCCCTCTTATTTATGCCATTTGAATAATACATCGTGTTTACTTTTAATATACTTTTCATGTCACATGGAATTTCAGATTTCAGCAGGTTGATTTTTACTCGTCGTACTCACTATTCCAAATTTTTGCAAAACTACTATTTTCATAACCTCTTCCTGCTTTAGACCCTCCCTGATTTGATTTTAAAGATTTGCTATTCGATCCTGATAATTCTTATGCTAAGTTACTACTATTTTCTTTCTGCTCACCATACACGCTTTTAGAAAAATTTCTAAACCAAATTGAATTTCAACTATTTTTATAACCGTGCCAGACTTGTTGTGCTCGTATATTAAGAACCTTGTGTAAATCAGTTTTACATTTTTTTGGCAAACCTTGGTTCCCTAAAAGTAGTTTCAAATTGATTATTTTCAATTTTCCATAGCCTAAAGTTTTGAAAGCATTTAACCTGATTTTAAATTCTTCCGTTGCTTGATTCCATTCTTTGACTTTCAAAAACTTTTGGCAACATTATATTAAATTATTGACGTATAAATTTTCTAAACCATGTCCTTAATATTCGTGTAAATGATTTTACTTCCTTTTAAAATGATTTTTAAAACCAATAGGCCATTTTCTATTATTTTAAATATTCGACTCATATCTATTCTGAACAACTCGTTTTATCGATCCCCAAACATTTCTTCGCAGACGAGGATTTTAAAGTACAACAATTTTCAAATTTCACGTATTTTAGCATGTGCTACCTACCCTATCTTCTTTCCTATATCCTATGTATGTATCACTACACCTCCTTTTCCCTCAACCTAAACATCACCATTGAGCCAATGTTCGTCCAACCAAGCTGTCTTCTTGTACTCGTCCTATCTGAACTCGTGCTTAACGATCCTTCCCTCGTCACGCTCTCGACCTCTCTTTATTGCTTAGGCCTTAGGGTCCTTCAATGTCTGGTCAACTCTTAGTTGTTAGTAGACCCTTGGACCCTTATGAAGTTGTGGTGTGTTAGTAATTATTGATTTTTGTGGATAGCAATACTATACTAGGGATGCCTGTGTATATAAGAGTTAGCGTTGAAATGTCTAAGTTGTGTATGTAGTAAGAGATACTTATAATGGTTGAAATAAAATGATTTGTAAAGCTATGTGTGTTCTAGGTGTGATAATAATAAGTGTATGTATAGTTTAGTAAGTAGGCCTATTAAGTGACCCATATACTAGTACGTGTGAGTATGTGCTCGTAGGTAGATATATATGTGCTTATATGTAAGTAGTTATGTTTCGTTGCATAAGTATATAGGTGATATATATATAGGTAGTAGGGTTATAATTTTGATTGATATTGCTAGCCCTTGCGGGATGTTGCATGTGTGCATACCGTGAGGTATACACGACTATTGCACATCCTAATTATGTATGTGTGGATGAGTTAGTATACTAATTATAGGTAGTAGTCTATGGTGTGAATATATATGTTACATGTGTGTGATTATACGATGTATACGTATGCGTGTACTAGGGAGTGTATTATAATTATACGTATGTTGATGTCTATATTATTATTATGGTGTATAAATTGATTGAACTATGTATGTATTACCGGACTAAATATTAAGTGTGATTGACTTATGGTATGTATATGGTTGTATTGGTAGACGTATAAATATTGGAGTGATATTGGTATAGGTATGAATGCCGTGTTACGTATATAGAA
>CM061142.1:108159024-108176897 GCA_030789695.1 Scilla litardierei
AAGACATTTGAGTAAGGCACTTCAGGACCTAGGATATCGTTCCCCTCTTCCAGCGAACGGAAGGGGTCTTAATGTGCATCCATACAACCAGTAGGTGTATTGGTGGATTGCAATTTTCCATGTTTCTTCATCGACTGGATGATAATTTCATCTTCTGGAGGGTAATTCATCTGCTGGATGATTATTCATCTTCTGGATGATTATTCATCTTCAGGATGATGGTTTCATCTTCGGGATGATGGTTTCATCTTCGGGATGATTATTCATATTCGGGATGATGGTTTCATCTTCGGGATGATTATTCATCTTCGGGATGATGGTTTCATCTTCTGGATGATTATTCATCTTCGGGATGATGGTTTCATCTTCTGGATGATGGTTTCATCTTCTGGATGATTATTCATCTTCGGGATGATGGTTTCATCTTCGGGATGATTATTCATAAGGGTATGTTGTCACATCATCCATAGCAACATAGCCTAAAATTATCTTTGCTAATCGCATGGGTTTCGCAATCATGACCAGGAAGCCTGATGCATCAGTTTGATTAATTTTGTAATTGAGGTAAACTCATCTTACATGGTTACTTCCTGGTTTCTGCGAAATAAACCTCTAAGGCTATAGTGTTTTGCTTATAGCATACGATTTTATTTGTTTATACAATACTCGGTAGCCCACAGGTTTGATATCTTTTGATATCAGGACTTCAGGTCCAAACACTTCACATTTCATAAGTGAGTCCAGCTCAACTTATTATTGCCTCGTTCCACATAATTTGACCAAATTTCTACGTTTGCTTCATGAAACGGAGATTGTGAACGATATCAATGGCAAAATGAAATGTGAGCAATTGTCGACAAGTGTGTTTTATCCAAATACCTCTCCGTGTACGTACATTATTCAATTTATTCCAGATTTATCTCTTCTGGAGGTTCTGGAATGGGAGAGGATATGGAGATGAGCTCACTTTCCTGTGGTGGTATTGTTTTAGGGTCTCGTGGTATGTCCTCTCATCCATTGAGGATATCCACTTCTGCTACTGGTAGATTGCATCCTTTATAGTTGGTATGTCAATCCTAGCTGGATTTTTAGTAGCAGGAATGTGTGAATTTGACAATATTTATATTGTCAGTAGCTATGTCTGATAACTGTTTAACAGTTTCTTAAGTGTGGATCTTCAGGATCTCGTCACTATTCATGATAATCAGATCATAGGTATTAATGTTTTAAATGGTCCATAGTGGTGATATGGGGATGTAAACTCATCATGACTCCATCGATAAGATGTGCACTAAACGCTTCCCCCGTTAGGGGTTCTCGGAAACTGTTTATATGAGGTGATCAGGCTCATATAAATAGTTTCTAAGGAGGCGTTCTGATGGTTTGCATGCTCCCACGTGGTCACCTACAACTGGATTTCTAGTGGACAAGTAATCCGTTTAAATCATTTTAATGATTTACATATAACCCATTTCTGGGTGTGAACACAAAGCTTCAGGGTGTTCAATTTTCTTCCACTTGTTAAATTGATTTCCCAGTGTTATCCCAAAAATCTGCAATAAGTTCGAATTCAATGAAGTTGAGCATAGAACTAGGGATATGAACCCGTCAAGGCTCCATCTATAAGATGTGCTCAAATGCCTCTCCCGTTTGGGGATCTCGGAACATATTCATCTAGGAGGGTTAGTCCCGATGAATAAGTTCCACTGCGACATTTTTGAGGGTGGTATGAGGGTAAGTAAAAGCCCAACCAATATCCCAGTAATGTAATATGTCCGTTGTGATTAATAATAATCTGGACTGCGGTTGGATAATAAGGTTTTGATTATGACCATTTAAAGAGGATATATAGATGAGTACTCTAAGGTACATCATCAGCCATATGAAGGGAGTGTGTGAGTCCACTTTTATCCCTCAAATACTCTCAAGAGGCCTAAAGGTCTCATTCTACTAATGATAGTATATCATTTTAAATTCGTTTGAGGAAGTGAGGAGAGTCAATGTCCATGTGAATGGAGATGATCTCGTAATCATTTTTCCCTTTTGAATTGGATAATGAGAGTTTCATCCTTTTTTGAAGAATCTTCGGGTTCGTCTGGTTAATGATGTCTTGCATCATCACTCCAGGGTGACATCGATCCAAAGTTGGTCGATTCTGGACACTTCTGGTGTTCCAAATTAATTCCTCTGTTCGAATTTATGTGGGACTTTTGAACGTCCATTAAAATGCTCAAGTTAATTTTTTCCTGGTAATAGGTGAACTCTGTTCAAACTGTGAAGGATTACATCTTCACAATGACTATTATGCGGATCATAGTTGGATAAAGCTTCAGGCTTTATTGGTTTCTTGAGTCATTAGGGATTTCATTTTGAGGAATATCCTTTGAAACTTTATAAGTTTCAGAGAGTACATGGCATCCTCGTTTTAGGAGTATTCAGGATGACAAATCATTTACAGTAAAATAAAATGCGTAAAAAGCACATATATACTGCAAGAGAATACTACTAATAATTATGTTAGAGCAACACGTTTCATAGTATGATGTGGGTTCTATAAAATATACGTCCACAATTGTGCTCATTTTAGACTCATATTATGACAACAGATGGAATTTATTTTCAAAATTTATTTGTCCTCGGGGAGTAGCGAAATATACATACAGTCAATTTTGACTTTCGTCGTTTAGACTAGATATGTATATATTTGTATATGGCATATGTTAATGCCCATTCATTTTGCAAAAAACATTATGAGTCTTGTCAGAACTTCTGGTCTGATATTGGGTTGCCATTGCATACTCAATATCGAGGTACATCATATCTTCCCTTTCTCATTTTTATTCAAGACTTCCCTTTTTTAAATCTTCCTTATTGTCGTTTATAAAGAAGAATGATTATTGGTCTTACGAAGTAGACACATACAAGGGAAATGAGTTAGTCTCTATATTTCCACTTTCTAATTTATGAGAGACTTGTAAAAGTCTATTTGAAAACTCAAGTATGGTCTTCAGGCCATTTTGGTTGAGTCATTCAGTATTGTGTGGATATAGAATCATACTCTAGGGGAAACAATTACGTGTGTACGAATTTTATAATTTCTCACTTATCTATTAAGCCACGACTTCGGGCGTACGCTTAAAAAATAAGGTTAGATTCAAGAATCATACCTTGTAAAGTGAGATTACTCAAAAGAGTTTAGCGGTGTTATGACAACTGGTGGTGTCAATATTGGTTTATACAAACCGTAGATCTGAGAGATCTATTTACCGCGAAATGCGTATTTCTAAAAGAGAACATATAAATGTTTTTCGTATAATCCATCGTACTTGTTAATTTTTATTAGTGTGAAAGGGTGTTGACTTTTGATTTGATTTTGAACTTCAGGTTCATTTTGGTTTTGAACTCCAGGATCATTTTGTCAACTAGGATATGATGTTTAAACTTTTTGAAATCATTATTGGTTTGTTGACATAAAATGTTGTCATATCATGAGCGCATCATACATATAATGTAAATCTAGTAAACTAAAAAGTTGTGCTCAATTAACCTGAATTGAAACAAGTATGATGTATTCGCATGCTATTTATATGTTGCAGGCATTTAAATAATCTTATCGCAGACATACAGTTTTGCTACAGGCATTAAACTATGTCATAGTGATTTTAGCATGCTAAATAAAAATGTACATCACAGAATCATTAAATATGCGGCAGGCATATAATTTTCTATACATGCATTTAATCATCACAGAAATTTTATAATGGAAGTGAAATTTTTTCGTTTAATAATTATTGGACCACTGGGCAACGTCATACACCGTTAGGTTAGTTAAGTAACGGCAGAGCGGTCGCATGATCTTCCTAATTATTAAACGTGTAATAATCAAAAAATCTAAGGAAAATTGCGATGATTTATAAAGCATTAATCAGATTATAGCGAAGGAAAATCGAATTTAAATCTGAAAAATTGTTTGAAAAAAAATGAATTTTCGGGGTGAAGCCCTAATTAGGGTTCTTGGTCGCGCGGATTGCCGCTTCAGGCGGCTAGGGTTTCCGGACATGAGCACGCACCGGGGGGGGCCGATACGAGCGGCTGTCGGAGGGGCCGCCGCTGTCGACGGCGGGGGGTGGGGGGGTGGGGTGGGGGCCCGCCGCTGCAGGCGGCGGGTTTGGCCCGCCGTCGCAGCGATGGGGCGGCCCGCCGCTGCAGGCGGGGGCGGCCCGCTGCTGGCAGGCGGCGGGTTTGGCCCGCCGCCGGCAGCGGCCGCCCGCCGTCGCTGGCGGCGGGGCCGCCCGCCGTCGCTGCAGGCGGCGGGTCTGGCCCGCCGCTGGCAGCGGCGGGGCCGCCCGCCGCTGCGAGCGGCGGGTCGAGCCCGCCGTCGCAGCGACGGGAGGGGGGGTTTGCCGCCGCTTCGGGCGGCGGGCGAGGGTTTTGGCGCGAGATTTAGGGGGGATTCGCGTTCCGGCGAGAAGATCCCCCAGGGTTTCATGGTTTTTGGGGATAAAAATCTAATTTTTAGTCGAAAAAAGTGTTTTTTGATCTCCAAAAATCGTTTTTTATTGTAAAAGTTTGATTTTTATCAATCAAAACGATCGAATCATGAGCGATTGATCCAAGAAATTGGATCTCAACATATGCGCATATGAAATATTTAGATCTAGGGAGAAAGTTACCTCTAGATCCTACCCGTCGGATCTAGCGACGTTCGGTGAAGGAAGCCCGTTCGCGTCGCGTCCGTCCGTCGGCAGGGGTTCGGCTCAGCTTCGATCGTGTTGATAACGTTGTCACAACCCGCTTCCCTAAAATGGAGGCGAGACGTGAAAAGGTCCGCACGAGAGTGGAGCTGTGTAGCCCCAAACCCGATAAGCGTCAATAAAACATAAGCAGGTCCCTGTAACCACAACGGAACAACAATAATAACACATGGAGAGACTGAAATAAAATCTCACATCTCATAAATTGTCCAACATGAAAATAAGTCCAACATCCAGAAAAGCCACCAGGCTAAAAGAAAGAGTCTAAAGGCCCAGAACAAGGCCAACAAAAGCAACGACATAACAAAGTATAGGTGCTACGCACCGATAACAAAACAACTGTCTAAACAAAAGTAAAACACAACGAAGACACTAGGACTGGTCCCCAGTGTCCACGTACTCCCCGTCAAACACAAGCTCGGGCTCGGCGTCGGCAAACACCTCGCCCTCAACAAGGTACTCAGGCTCAGGATCTAACATGTGTCACCCAAAAGAGTAAAGGGGCACATGTCAGCAAGTCTAAAAGACTTGGGCAAGGAAACTGAAAGAAAGGCAACTAGCAACCTAGCAGTTTAGTATGCATGGCATGGCAGTTATAACATGAGTGCACAATCAAGACATGGCAAGACAATTTGTACAAGAGAACAATCATCGGGACAAGACAAGAGTAGCCAAGCTACTATCAATCTCAATCAATTTACTATTCACGTTGTTTGTAGATGTTTACGCCTTACAGCTGAATGGTTTCACATTCACGCTGATTGGCCGCTTAACACTACCCCAAACCCAGAGTTTACGCCTTACCACTGCAGTTGCTGATCGGGCAGACTCCCAGTTGATTGGCCGCTTAACTCTTACCCCCAATACCCACACGTAATGGAGCCAGGGTCCCCGCACATGAGCTCAGCAAGTGAGCCGGGGTTGCCCCGCACATGAGCTCGCATTCTTAAACATTTGGCGTAGGGGTGCACCTAGCCGGAAACAAGCAATTCGGGCATTGGCTATGAACCAACACATGGACCGCTTCTGGAACACGAGCCAGGAACACGAGCATTCGTAGCGAAACTACGCAATCACAGAAGCACTTAAAGAATGCAATGCCATGACAATTAATTCGCGTACCGTTAATGGAAAGTAAACATGACATGGTAATTGTGCAACATGATATATGTCGGAACTAGCTTCGTTGTCAAGCTAATTCCCCAATTTGCGCCTAGGCGAGTATCATTTCGTCGCCTAGTCTCTTTTACGCCTACAACAAGCAAATGGCCTAAAACATGGCCTAAACCCTAAGTGGCAAGTTTCACTTGCCTAGCACCGGGGACGACGATCACGAAGGTTCGTCTCGCGGATGCTAATCTACGGGGAAGTCGCTGTTATGGGGAAACAAACATCAAATAACATGAAATTTCATTAGGGTTTCATAAAAATACAAATAGGTTATGAAAACATCGAGAGATCGATTTCTTACCGAGAGGAAGCGGAAGAAACACTCCGGAGGACCCTAGGACCAGATCTGGAAACAAATGGAGAAGTTTGGAGAATTAGAGTTTTTGGGGGATTTTGGGGATTTGATGGAGATTTGGGGAAAATGAGAGGTAGAAAGAGTTGATGGAGGGTTTAGATGATGAATCTAGGGCTTGGGATGAAGGAATATGGCTTGGATGAAGATGTGGGCTCAAAGGGGGAGATTTTAGGGTTTTGGGTCGAGTGGAGGAAGAAGAAAACGTTTGGGAGGGGTATAAATAGGTTGGGCTGGCGGCTGCCCAGAAATTAGGGTTTTAACACAGATTAGTCGGTCAAAGAGCAACCACTGACCGACTAGTTTGGCAACTAGTCGGTCGGTCGACCAACGCAGACCAACTAAGTGTAAACAGTAATTTCTGAACGAAAATAGGATTTAGATTTAGTCGGTCCATGAACAAATACTGACCGACTAGTTTAACATCTAGTCGGTCGATAAACGTTCTTAGACCGACTAAGAGTGAACAATATTGATACTAAAAATTAGATGATGAGTTAGTCGGTTAAAGAAGCATTGCCGACCGACTAGTTTGCAACCTAGTCGGTCAACCAACGTTCTTAGACCGACTAACGATAAACAGTAACTCCTGAGAAATTTAGAAAGCCAACTAGTCGGTCCAAGAAGGATTGCCGACCGACTGGATCGTCATCTAGTCGGTCGGTGCCCCTTCTTATACCGGCTAATAAGCACCAAAAGTTCCGATACGGAGCGTGGGGCCCTGGGATCGATTCCTAAGACTCCTAGGCTTGATCTAACAGTAAGATACGACCGTTATGAAGTCCGTCACGAATGACATACTTCGAAATCGACAATCCTAAGGAAGAAACGAGAAAATACGACGAATCGATCGAAAATGAAAGCTACGGAGACGAAAACCACACATGAGGAGAAAATCCACCAAAACATATATTATATTATAATAAATCCAGATACATGAAAAGCAGTCGTTACATCCTCCCCAACTTAAGAAAAATTCCGTCCTCGGAATTTTCGAATACTCATGAGTCCGGAAACAAAAGTGGGAAACGCTCTCGCATCTCATCCTCATTCTCCCAAGTAGACTCTCCAGGTGAGCCGTGTCGCCACATCACCCTCACAAGATTGACAATCTTGTTCCGAAGCGATTTCTGGCGCCTGTCCAGAATCTGCACTGGATGCTGGTCATACGTCATATCGGGGCGAACGGTAATCTCCGAAAAATCCACAGCATGAGATGGATCGCTAATGTATCGACGAAGCTGCGACACATGGAAAACATTGTGAACTCCTTCCAAAGATGGCGGCAAGGCCAAGCGATAAGCTACCTCGCCAACCCTCTCCAAATGTCAAACTGTCCAATGTATCGCGGGCTCAACTTCCCTCGCTTCCCAAAACGAATCACACCACGATTCTGGGAAATCTTCAAGAACACATGGTCGCCCGGCTGAAACTCCAAAGGACGACGTTTAGCATCCGCCCAATGCTTAAAACGGTCCTGAGCAATTCTCAACCTCTCCCGAATATTCCTGACGATATCCACGGCCTCCACGATCATCTCAGGTCCCAACAACTCCCGATCACCAACGTCATCCCAACTCAATGGCGATCGACATTTCCTCCCATAAAGAGCGGCGAAAGGCGCCATGCCAATACTCGCCTGGAAGCTGTTGTTGTAATAGAACTCCACCAAATGCAGATGGTCCTCCCACGAACCCTTGAGATCCAACATGCACGCCCTCAGCATGTCTTCCAAAATCTGAATCGTCCTCTCGGATTGGCCATCCGTCTGCGGATGGTACGCCGTGCTGAAACTCAGACGCGTACCCAAGCTTTTCTGCAAACTCTGCCAGAACTGAGATGTGAACCTCGTGTCTCTGTCCGACACGATACTCACGGGGACTCCATGAAGTCGCACGACCTCCTCCATATATCTCCTCGCTAGCGCCTCAGTGGACTGTCCCACTCGGAATGGAATAAAGTGCGCAGATTTGGTCAATCGATCTACGATCACCCAAATCGCGTCATTCTGCTTCGGACTCCGAGGTAGTCCAGTCACGAAATCCATAGTGATGTGTTGCCATTTCCACTCCGGAATCGGAAGCGGTTGTAGCAACCCGGCCGCACGCTGATGCTCCGCCTTCACTTGCTGGCAAACCAAGTACTTGGCTACACTCCGAGCCACGCTCCTCTTCATACCATGCCACCAATAATTCAGACGAAGATCCTGGTACATCTTGGTGCCACCAGGATGCACAGAATACGGCGAACTGTGTGCCTCCACCATCAACTCCTCTCTGATATCCCCAGCTGGCACACACAGCCTGGCTCAAACCTCAGCGAGCCATCCTCATGAATCAAAAAGTCAGTCCGCAGACCGGCTTCCACCTGCTCCCGAATCCTCACCAGCTTCGGATCCTCGGCCTGGCCAGCCTTAATCCGATCCACGATCGTCGACTGTACCTGCATGTACATCAACGACGAAGCCTCCCAAGGAAGAACAATCTCCACGCCAGACTCGCAAAAATCCTGCTGCAATCTCCACCGCGAGGTCAAAATCATCACCGCTGGAAGCCTACTCAAGGCATCTGGAACCACATTCACCTTGCCAGGGTGATACAGCAAATCAATCTCATAATCTTCCATGAGCTCCAACCATCGATGCTGTCGCATGTTGAGCTCCTTCTGAGTGAAAATATACTTCAAGCTTTTGTGATCGGTGAAAATCTTCACTTTCTCACTCAGCAGGAAGTGCCTCCAAATCTTAAGAGCAAACACAACGGCAGCCAACTCCAAATCATGCGTCGGGTAATTCTTCTCATGAACCTTAAGCTGACGAGACGCATACGCCACAACGTGCCCGTGCTGATGCAACACACAACCGAGACCCTTGCCAGAAGCATCGCAAAAGATCTCAAATCCACCGCTGCGATCAGGCACAACAAGAATAGGGGCAGTCGTCAACCTCTCCTTCAGAACGTCAAAAGCATTCTCACAATCACCCGACCAAACAAAAGCAACATCCTTCCGCGTCAACCTGGTCATCGGCTCAGCAATACGGGAAAAGTCCTTAATGAATCGCCGATAGTAACCAGCAAGTCCAAGGAAACTCCGAATCTCAGACGCAGACGACGGAACAGGCCACTCTCTGATGGCCCTAATCTTCTCGGGATCCACTGAAATACCATCTCCAGTCACCACATGCCCAAGAAAAGCAACTTTATCCAGCCAAAACTCGCACTTCGAAAACTTAGCATACAACCGATGCTTCCTCAAGATCTCCAACACCGTCCTTAAGTGCGAGGCATGCTCTTCCTCCGACTTCGAATAGATCAGAATGTCGTCAATAAAGATAACAACAAACTCATCCAAAAAGTCGTAGAAAATCAGGTTCATCAGATTCATGAAAACTGCAGGTGCGTTAGTTACGCCGAAAGGCATAACCACAAACTCATAGTGTCCATACTTCGTCCTGAACGCTGTCTTCGGAACATCATCCTTCTTCACCTTCAACTGATGGTAACCACTCCTCAAATCCAATTTAGAAAACACCCTCGAACCTCCAAGCTGATCAAAAATATCATCGATGCGAGGCAACCGGTATTTATTCTTGATGGTCACCGCATTCAACTCCCGATAGTCCACGCACATGCGACGCGAACCATCCTTCTTCTTTACCAGCAACACCGGTGCTCCCCACGGAGACACGCTAGGATTAATATAACCCTTCTGCAAAAGCTCATCCAACTGCTTCCGTAACTCCTCCAATTCTGCAGGTGCCATACGATACGGTGCCTTCGAAATCGGATGCGCACCTGGAACAAGATCAATAGAAAATTCTAAAGCTCGATCAGGTGGTAAACCAAACATCTCCTCGGGGAAGACGTCGCCAAAATCTCGCACCACAGCTGGCCACTCCAGCTCCATCTGCATAGCCACAGCCTCCACCGGCCTGGCCCGAAATCTGACAGGACCAAGCGAACTGCTACCATGACTGAACTCAAATACTGGATGTCCGAGAATCTCGAACACCACCTTCTTTCTCCGACAGTCGATCGTAGCATAGAAGCTCGCGAGCCAGTCCATCCCAAGAACTGCATCATAGTTGATGATGTCGTGGAAAATGAAATCAGCGAAAAGCTCATGTCCACAGACCACCAACGAGCAAGAATTGCAACCACGATGCACCGAGACCATGCCATTCCCTGTAACGATGTTCCAACTCTTGGGAAGAGTGGACGTCGACAAGGAATGCCTCTCCACGAAGCTCCGAGAAAAAATGCACATCGATGCACCAGAGTCAAAGAGGACTCGTGCATGAAATGTGCAAACCAAAACCACACCTAACAATCAATTAACAATCAAATCCTAGTCTAGCAAACAACCATGTTCAAGCAAACAACACAATCTAACAATCAAAACCAGCTAGAAAAGTAACAGCTAGATTGAGTATTACCTGCTTTAACCTCATCCACAGCATCGCTCTCCACAGCGGTCATCAGAAAAGCCTGCCTCCTTGGCGGAACAGCCTGCCCCTGCGGCACAAGAGCTGCTCCACGTCCAGCAGGAACAGACGCTCGCTGCTGCAACGGCTGTGCTGCAACAGGTGCCCTCCGCAGCTGATTCGCATGCCGACAATCCTTCGCGATATGGGAAGCATCACCACAAACCAGACACTGGCCCAGAAACTTTCGACACTGATCCTTGACGTGGCCAGGCTTGCCGCAGAAATGGCAAGTCTTCAGAATAGGCCCTCCTGGCCTCTTAAACTGAGCAGACTGATTAGGCCTGAATCCAGGTCTAACCACAGCTCTCGCCTGTTCCATAGGCCTCTTTCCATCACCAACAATAGACCCCCTCCTCTGGTTCACGAGCAGCTCCTCTCTCTTGGCTGCTACTAGAACCTTCTGATAAGACTCCCGGTCAGAAGAGGTCACAAAACTCTGGAGCTCCGAAGCAAGCCCCTGCAGGAACCTCTGAGCTCTCTCCTCAGAGTCCTGCACCATCTTTGGTGCAAACCGACTCAGCCTCATGAACTCCTGGTGATACAGGTCCACCGACGAGCTCCCTTGCTTCAAATCGATAAAACGCTGCAGCATCTCTTCCCTGGCAGCTTTCGGGAAGAACTCACCCTCAAATCTGGCCTTGAAGGTAGCCCAAGCTATCGGCTCCACTAGCATCTTCTCTTCCGCATCCCACCAATTCCGAGCATTATCCTTGAGTTGCCTCCTCGCCAAATCAACCCATCCAGCCGGGGTGATCTTGGCCATCTTCAGATTGTCCTCGATGTTCCGAATCCACTCATCGGCAGTCAGAGGACCCTCAGACCCATCAAAATATGCGGGACCCAGCTCCCGAAATTGCTTCGCTCCTGGCTCAGAGCGAGGGGCAACCGAAAGAGCCCGGGCAGCTCGAGCAAGTGGAGCATTCTGGACTTGCAGGAGCACGCCCTGCTGCACTTGCATCATCTGGAGCATCATCCGCATCATCTCACCGTTGGTGGGTTCCCGCTCAGGCTCCTCATCATGAGGGAGCGCACCACTACCCCCACCACGGGTGAATCGTCTTCCTGCCATCTAGTGACACAGAGAACGAATCAGATTAGACTCATAGCTTATGACATCGGACGTCGAACTTAGTTTATTGGACATTCTAATATTATTATCGCTATTCCAATAATCGCAGTTACAGAAGGACCTGCATGGGCCACCAACAAAACCTGTCACGACCCGCTTCCCTAAAATGGAGGCGAGACGTGAAAAGGTCCGCACGAGAGTGGAGCTGTGAAGCCCCAAACCCGATAAGCGTCAATAAAACTTAAGCAGGTCCCTGTAACCACAACGGAACAACAATAATAACACAAGGAGAGACTGAAATAAAATCTCACATCTCATAAATTGTCCAACATGAAAATAAGTCCAACATCCAGAAAAGCCACCAGGCTAAAAGAAAGAGTCTAAAGGCCCACACCAAGGCCAACAAAAGCAACGACATAACAAAGTATATGTGCTACGCACCGATAATAAAACAACTGTCTAAACAAAAGTAAAACACAACGAAGACACTAGGACTGGTCCCCATTGTCCACGTACTCCCCGTCAAACACAAGCTCGGGCTCGACGTCGGCAAACACCTCGCCCTCAACAAGGTACTCAGGCTCAGGATCTAACATGTGTCACCCAAAAGAGTAAAGAGGCACATGTCAGCAAGTCTAAAAGACTTGGGCAAGGAAACTGAAAGTAAGGCAACTAGCAACCTAGCAGTTATAGTATGCATGCCATGGCAGTTATAACATGAGTGCACAATCAAGACATGGCAAGACAATTTGTACAAGAGAACAATCATCGGGACAAGACAAGAGTAGCCAAGCTACTATCAATCTCAATCAATTTACTATTCAAGTTGTTTGTAGATGTTTACGCCTTACAGCTGAATGGTTTCACATTCACGCTGATTGGCGCCGTTTAACACTACCCCAAACCCAGAGTTTACGCCTTACCACTGCAGTTACTGATCGGGCAGACTCCCAGTTGATTGGCCGCTTAACTCTTACCCCCAATACCCACACTTAATGGAGCCAGGGTCCCCGCACATGAGCTCAGCAAGTGAGCCGGGGTTGCCCCGCACATGAGCTCGCATTCTTAAACATTTGGCGTAGGGGTGCACCTAGCCGAAAACAAGCAATTCGGGCATTGGCTATCAACCAACACATGGCCCGCTTCTGGAACACGAGCCAGGAACACAAGCATTCGTTGCGAAACTACGCAATCACAGAAGCACTTAAAGAATGCAATGCCATGACAATTAATTCGCGTACCGTTAATGGAAAGTAAACATGACATGGTAATTGTGCAACATGATATATGTCGGAACTAGCTTCGTTGTCAAGCTAATTCCTCAATTTGCGCCTAGGCGAGTATCATTTCGTCACCTAGTCTCTTTTACGCATACAACAAGCAAATGGCCTAAAACATGGCCTAAACCCTAAGTGGCAAGTTTCACTTGCCTAGCACCGGGGACGACGATCACGAAGGTTCGTCTCGCAGATGCTAATCTACGGGGAAGTCGCTGTTATGGGGAAACAAACATCAAACAACATGAAATTTCATTAGGGTTTCATAAAAATACAAATAGGTTATGAAAACATCGAGAGATCGATTTCTTACCGAGAGGAAGCGGAAGAAACACTCCGGAGGACCCTAGGACCAGATCTGGAAACAAATGGAGAAGTTTGGAGAATTAGGGGTTTTGGGGGATTTTGGGGATTTGATGGAGATTTGGGGAAAATGAGAGGTAGAAAGAGTTGATGGAGGGTTTAGATGATGAATCTAGGGCTTGGGATGAAGGAATAGTGCTTGGAGGAAGATGGGGGCTCAAAGGGGGAGATTTTAGGGTTTTGGGTCGAGTGGAGGAAGAAGAAAACGTTTGGGAGGGGTATAAATAGGTTGGGCTGGCGGCTGCCCAGAAATTAGGGTTTTAACACAGATTAGTCGGTCAAAGAGCAACCACTGACCGACTAGTTTGGCAACTAGTCGGTCGGTCGACCAACGCAGACCGACTAAGTGTAAACAGTAACTTCTGAACGAAAATAGGATTTAGATTTAGTCGGTCCATGAACAAATACTGACCGACTAGTTTAACATCTAGTCGGTCGATAAACGTTCTTAGACCGACTAAGAGTGAACAGTATTGATACTAAAAATTAGATGATGAGTTAGTCGGTTAAAGAAGCATTGCCGACCGACTAGTTTGCAACCTGGTCGGTCAACCAACGTTCTTAGACCGACTAACAATAAACAGTAACTCCTGAGAAATTTAGAAAGCCAACTAGTCGGTCCAAGAAGGATTGCCGACCGACTGGATCGTCATCTAATCGGTCGGTGCCCCTTCTTATACCGGCTAATAAGCACCAAAAGTTCCGATACGGAGCGCGGGGCCCCGGGATCGATTCCTAAGACTCCTAGGCTTGATCTAACAGTAAGATACGATCGTTATGAAGTCCGTCACGAATGATATACTTCGAAATCGACAATCCTAAGGAAGAAACGAGAAAATACGACGAATCGATCGAAAATGAAAGCTACGGAGACGAAAACCACACATGAGGAGAAAATCCACCAAAACATATATTATATTATAATAAATCCAGATACATGAAAAGCAGTCGTTACAAACGTGTTGTAAACCATGGCGGCTACGGAACCCCGTAGCCCTGTATTTATAGTAATATGGTTACATAATGGGTGGATACCCACTAACGGGTTGGGCCTCCAAAGCCCGTTTATAACAACATGCATATAATACCTTCTGCAATATTAGTGATTTTGTCATTGTCTTATATGCACGAGAAATGAAGCCCATCTGTCATAAACTTGAGTGTGTCATGCTAATTGCATGCAAAATGTGTTTTCGTAGTTTGCATCTGGTGATCATTATCCAGGGTCATGCATAAAGACAGTACAAGGCTCAATCTATGTTCATACAAAATTTATAAGTGTAATTGCAGTGTTACCAAAAAAAAAACAATATTTTTTGGTATTGAGTCACAGATTTGGGTCTGCAACAATAGCCAGCTCATTCTATCTATCTATATAGGCCTCAAGGCCACCCCTTACACCATCATATAGAAACCCAAGGCACTTCTCTTTATCTCAAATGCCAGCAATGCTAATGGTGATGAAAGAGGCAATATTTGTCACTCTCTTGGTTCTTGTTGCTGTTCATGGGAGTGAAGGATTAAGCAGAGGCAGCTTCCCAAAGGGTTTTGTCTTTGGAACTGCCTCTGCTTCATATCAAGTTAGTTTCTTCTAATTTTACACTTTATTTTATTTTATTTCAAAGAAATAGCAACGCGTTATGCATTTTTGGTATTGATAGTTCATGGGTTTCCTTGTCTTTGTATCATCAAGAAGGAAATTATCTTCTTTGTAATATGACTCAAGAAAACGAATAACTTGTTTGTTTGTTTGTTTATGCTCTGTTAGCAGTTTGAGGGAGCAGTGAAGGAGGGTGGAAGGGGAGAGACTGTATGGGACAAATTTGACCATTTGTTTGGTAAGTTAATTAGGAGTTCTTGTTATTTGCATGAAGTTAATATTTTTGAACACTCTGACCAGTAACAATATTTTTATTGATGATCATCTAGTGGCGAAGTATTAGGGAAAAGGAACGACATGGTGTAAACATGATATTGATGTAAGCTTTGAGGGAATAAATGTAATTTTCATCTGTATGGCGCTTTAAAATCCTACTTAAATGAATGGTTTGCTCAACTAAATCTGATATTTATGCCTTGAATTTAATCCAGCTACTAAAAAAACTTAAAATTTTCCATTCATCAAGTGGTTGGAAATTGAAAATTTTCAATCATGGGACAAAATGCAAGAGAAGTAGGCTAAGGAGTAAAATGTCCAAACAACCTTTTTTCCCCTTAAGCCATGAAACCTTGATAAACAATGTTGAGTTTCAAACTTGTCCTGTCATTGAGTCCTTGTCTTATTTTTGTGTAACAGACCGCATTGCTGTCTGTGGTCCTTTTTACTGTGATTTGATGCAGACATTCTTGCTACTTTCCGTGATTTTGATCTTGGTTTTAGGCTAAGAATACTTTGACCTTTGTTTCTACTGACATGTGTATGTGTTTGCAGGTAAGCTGCTTGGGTGGAAGATCAGCAGGACCTGCTGCAGCGACGATTGTGATAGGGAGCTCGTTGTTATTGTTTGGGTTGGTTAAGCGTCAGTGAGCAGGTGTGGGAATTAGCATTAAGCCACAGGGCGAAGTGGAAGAAAAGGATGAAGATGAGGAGTTCAACATGAGGATGAAAATGAGGAGTTCAACATGGTGCTCTCTATGAATCATCTTGACAAGATGTGCAAACAATATGATAAACTTGTCAATTTTTTGTCAGTGCCAGAGCAGCATGCACATGTGGAGTGGGTTTAGGTGGATGGAAATACGTGGAGAAGATCCACCCATTTCCAAACGAGCCCAATTCATATCGGCTTCGCTCTTCTATTTACACTGCCTTGAATGCCTGCTCTCTTGATAGCATCTGTATCATGTATCTCCCAACCTCAGATTCAGACTAGTTATTTAGTTTGTGATGATCAGTTTCAACTGTAGTTTGTAGTCTTAATTTTTTTGTGTGGGGGTTTGTTTCCCCAATCTTTGTACCAAAAAATGTTCCTTTGTGTTCTAAAGTTTGGCTCGTGGGAACAAAGCTGACCATTTCGTTAAATAGATTAATTCTTTTTGCATACGATCAGTTTTTTTTTGGTGACGTTAATAAAAGCAAACAATTAACAAAAAAATGACTATAATAATGAAAATAAAAAATTCTGGTGTTATCGAAGTAATTTACTACCATAGCGCTTTTGAAAGTGTTATGTTATGAAAATCTATAATAGCGCTTATTAGATGCTATCTTAGTGGTATCTAGTATAGCGCTTAGAAAGTGCTATGCAAGGTCAAAATCAAAATTTCTCGAGTAATCTTGAATAGCGCTTCCAAAAGCGCTAAGGTAGTAAAGCGCTATCTTAGTAAACCACTTGGATCGCGCTTATAAAAGCGTTATCCAAGCTATCATAGCGGTAGCTTGGATAGCGCTTAAAAGCGTTATCCAAGCTTAAAAAAGCGCTATGCAAGCGTTTTTAGTAGTGAATAATGAAAACATTCAATCCAGAGCTCCTCGCCAAACTCCATCGTACCTACACGGTAGATGTTATGTGTGACCTTGGAATCCAATAAGGTCCACTCATATTAGTCATCAAAGATTTAGGAACCCACACTTGTTTGAACTTTATTTTCGCGTTCCTATACTTACAATAGTAAGATGTATGACCAACACTATCACAAGTAAAACACTTTGCATGCATATTTTTGGCAATGGTAGGCACATTGTGAATTTTTTTAAATTTTGGCTTTTCAACATTTTTCAGACCAAATCCAAGTCCACGTCTATTAGTGCCATATAATTAATTTTCAAGTATAGTATCCAACGAATGTTTACCAATTGAAAATTTCCTTAGTGACAATTCTAGACTAGTTACTTTAGATTTCAATAAAGCATTTTCATTCACAATTAAAGTGCATTTACTTATATAAGCTTTATTCTTTTCCTCTTCCTTCTTTTCAAATTCAACCATTTTTCTTTTAAGCTCGTTATTTAGCATGCACAATTTTTCATTAAGCTCTCTAATCACATAATCTTTTTCAGTTTCAAGCTTAATTCAATCTTGCTTAAACATGCTAATATTACTCAATAAGGAAGGACAAGAAAGACAATTAGCTTTTTCATGCAACCTAGAGTTTTCTTTTTCCAACAAAGCAATAGTAGACTCACTTGCAACAATTTTTCCTTTTAGTTCTTTAATTTATAATATCATGTTGTAAGTGTCTTGTTGCATTTCATCGTTGGAATTTCTATAGTATTCTAATGTGGATTCCAACTCTTCAATTTTCTCTTGCATGCCTTTACAAATAATTAGACGTTAAGCTTTACTACCAGATATTACCTGATCATCTTTTGCCATGAGGCAGAGGGAAGAGTGTGCGCAATCCTTATTCTCATCATCGATATCCATGTCCCACGTTCGCACAACAGCTTTTCATTTCTTCT
>CM061142.1:108177397-108193399 GCA_030789695.1 Scilla litardierei
AACATTTAACATGTAGGCTGAAGTTTCATCCCAGGAAATAGTTATCATTTGAGAATGATAATCTAACATGAAGCTTCATTGAGAATTCAGATTTTATCAAATGGGAATGAAGCTCTCAAGTTACTAATTCAACACTCCCCACAATAATGCGGTTTCAACAAAATCTTCCCCAGGTTTGACAAATTTGTACCTACAGGATGTGCCTTTATGCATCAATAAAAAAGCACATCCTATAGTTTAATTATTCTGTGATGAAAATTTTGTATAATTCAGATTTGTATAATTCTATTTTTTGCATGTTAAAAAGCTCTCAGGTCAAAATCATTCTCATTTGACAAAATCTGAATAATTCAGCCTACATGTTAATAATTCTTAAGAACTACAATTATGTGAACATGAAGTTCTCATGTACTATGTAGTTTGAATAAGTACTTCAACTTACAGGTTAAATGTTGCTGAATCTGGGAGTACATGAATTATTCAAATTATGAATCTGAATATGAATCTGAATAAGTACTTCAGCCTACAGGTTAAATTATTCAAATAGAAGAATGTAATTGAATCTAAATAATTATTGAATTGCTGAATCTGAATATGATTGTGAAACTTATGAGAGAAGTGATCCGTAAAATATCACATGAAGCCTTTACAAACTTCATGATCACATGAAGCCTAATATGTGTGTGTGTGTATGATTGAAGTGGCTGGTCCAATTGTTTTTGTTATTCTCCACTACTTTGGTTTATGTTGCTTGTGTCTAGATTAGGGAACACAATCCATTTGTACCGTAAATTTATCAATATGTTAGTGAAATTAAACTGATAAACCCAACTTGCTGAGAAACATCAGTATATTATCTGGAACAATGCATTGCATTGTGTTTGGCTTTAGTATTCACATAATACTAATATAATTGAATTGTGATAAACATTACGAATCACCCACCTACATTTCAATAAATTCTCATACACAAGATCTTCAAATTTGAATTTTATTTCATTTAGGAGTTAGATTCTATGAATTCCATGTCAATCCCCTATCATGGCTACTTTGTAGACATACTTGAATTGATGCAAGCTTTTGCTTCAGAAGCCGTATAATAAAGTTATATATCATTTTCTACTAAATAATGTGAAGAGCAAAGAGAATCATTTTAGTTTGTCTAATGGCAAATGATTAACAACTATTAGAGTTATCAGAGATATCAGAGTTATTATTAAGTTAGCAATGTATCAGAGTTATTTTTAGTATCAGAGTTATTATGAAGTTATGCAGAAGCAATTAACTAGATAAATTTTTTTAGTTTCAGAGTTATATTATTAATTTAGTAAATGTATCAGAGTTAGTATCAGAGTTAGCAATGTATTAGAGTTGACATCTTGATCACATCTAGCTCTTTTTAGTATGTATGTATATATTTATCTATCACTTGGTCCTGGTAGTGGGTCAAATATTTATTGTTACTGATCAGAGTGTTCAAAAGTATTAAAATTCATGCAAATGACAAGAACTCCAAATTAATTTACCAAATGAATGAGCAAATTTGTCCCACACATTCTCCCCCCTTCCATCCTCCTTCACTGATCCCTCAAACTGCAAACAGAGAATAAAAAACAAATAAGCTATGGAACTGGAGTAAGATTTCTAGGTTTCTTTGTAAAACTGGATAGAATAAGCTATTCACTGCAATCTGGGGACTGGGTTTCTTTGTTTTTGAGTTGTTTGCAAACTAAATAGCTTATGTTGTGAAAAATGAGTGAATCCAATGGAATAAACTATTCACTTCAAATTAATCTTACTCTTCAACTCCAGTTTCACAAAGAAATCACAAAGATTTCTGGGTTTCTTTGTTTTTGGGTTTCTTTATGAAACTGGAGAGAATAAGCTATGCAGAGGCAATTAAATGTATAAATTTTTTTAGCATCAGAGTTATTATTAATTTAGTAAATGTATCAGAGTTAGTAACAGAGTTAGCAATGTATCAGAATTGTCATCTTGATCACATCCAGTTCTTTTTTAGTATGTATCAGAAGCAGTTCCAGGTTTGTATCAGATTAACTCTTTCATTTTGAAAATAGTTGTTTAATTTGGTTCAATTTGAAAATAGTTGAAATTTTGAATGTGAAAAATTGAATGAGAAAAATTGTTTGAATGCGTAATTTTGTTTGACATGCAAATTTCATGTTAAGGTTCTCCTCTCGCATTTGACATTGTTTTTCTCTGTACAAAGATGGGCTAATACATTATTCCAGATGCTTGAGGTCAAAATGGGTTGTATTAAGATGTCCTTTGGATCCTCCATTCTTAATACCTTTCTCCTCTCATCTCTTAAAAATTCTTATATTTTTACAGGACAAAACAAATCCTGAAACAATCCTGTAAATACCAAAGGTAAAAAAGATTTACTCCCAAGCATTAGCCCATTAAATCATTTTTTCCTCAATATTAAACCAACCCCAATCATTTGATATAACACCAAAATTTTCAGTTTAACATTTTAGTTTTTAAATTAAATTTGAATGCAATTTCTCTTCTTTGTGATTTTCTGGAATAATGCTTGACAAAAATGTGCTTTGATATAACCCCAAGAATTTGAAATATCCCCAAGCATTTGATATAACCCCAAGCATTATTCCAACATGTCAAGCATCTTTGTGTTTTTTCTTTTAAGATTCATTTATCTATTCGTAAAACAATTCATCTATCTGTAACGACCACTTTTCGTTGTACGTTGTTCGTGCACGTGCTTTTGACCGTGCACGTGTTTGTTTTAGACTTTGTTTGGTTGTGAACACTTTAGTGTGATATGCCGTTGTGAACGTCTCCGAGAGTATTAAATAGTGGCACTAATTTGGAACGACGTTTCTCGAGTCGTTTCCCCACAATTTAATCGTACTCGATGAGACGTGGCGATTCTCACTCTTGACGGGAGACGTTTCTATTTTTAGTTTCATCGTCCAATGTTGAAATTGAGATCCGTCTTCTTAGTTAGCTCACTTTCGTCACCACGACCACCCCGATATTTATTTTATAATTTTTGGAGCTTATTTGACCACTTTTATATTTTTAGCAAGCTTTAAAATATTTTTAATAATTAATTTTTATATTAATTTCGGCCAAATAAAATTTATTTGAGTTTAAAACGTTTTAAAGAATTTTTGAGCCAATTTCCAGCTCATTTGGACCAGGTCAAATCCTTGGGTGAGTTGGAGAAGTTGAGATTTAAATTTTAAATTATTTACACTATATAAACAACCCCTAGGAAGACCCATTTTCGCAAGAAATTAACCCTAGCCTCTTCCAAAACCCAAATTTGACGTTGCGACGAATCGTCGCAACGTTGCGACAAGCAGCTGCCGCACGACCGACGGAATCAGCTCCGTTCCCCAGCTCAGACCGGCAGCTCCACCCGCACCAAGCCCCGCCCGCTCCGCACAGCCATCACCCAGCTTCTCCGTGCCTAACTGAGAGATTCTCTCGGTCAGACCGATGGCCGCCCCCGCTGTCGCCGCATCCCCGCTCCGCACCAACCCTCAGCACCGACCCGCTTCTGTCGCCCGCCTCCGCTCGTGTCTGACCGAGCGGGCCGCCCGCACCGATCGATGTTGCAACGTTGCAACGTTGCAACGTTGCAACCCCCGCATCCACAGCGCCAGACCGGCGCTGTCCCCCTCTCCGACCGAAGCAAAGCCCCGCATCCAAGGCTCGCGACCGACCAAGCGCTGCACCAAGCCGTTCCCCCGCAGCGACCGATGGAGCCCCCCGCATTTGGCTGTGTACGACCGAGAGCAAACGTCGCAACCCCGCACCCGTCGCACCACTTGCCACCGTGGGCCCCCCAAGTTCTCCAGAGGTATTGTGGGTCCCCCAAAGGTCCCTAGGACTACTGTGGGCCCCACCTAGGTGTTTTCTCTCCGACGATTCGCCGTGTACGACGTTGTGACACGTTGAAGCCCGTCGTCGCACGTGCTAGCTTTGGAATCTGGAATCATCGCTCCGGTTGATGCTCTGAACTTTCCAGCGAGGAAACTAATTTGGAATCTGGACTTAGAGCACGATCTTCTATTCCAACCCCCGGGGTCGCTACTCGACGCCGGTGTAGCTTTCGCGTCGTGTTGAGGTAACGCTTTGCACCCCTAGGACCCCCAACCCAATTGCATGCTAATCAAGACTAAAATTAGTATTTTTAAAGTATTTTAAATGTTTTAAATTCACTAATCAAGATTAATAATATGGACTTTAGGCCGGTGGACTTGTGCACGTAGGATAATTGTGATTTTCGGACTCATTGGACGGTGTGCTCAGACGTCGTACTTGCAGGCAAGTGAAACTTGCCAACTCTTGCGTAGGGCCATGTTTTTAGGCCACTTCATTGTTCCTAGCGTAAAAGAGACTAGTCAGTGAAATAATAGCTGGCTAGACGCCTACTTGATCTAGTTTGACAACGAAACTAGATCCGTCACCTAATTGATCTAGCTTGACAACGAAGCTAGATCCAACCCTTTAAACTTGTTGATCATGCATACTAAACTGTCATGTTTACTTTTCTTATCTGTACGCACTTTAAACTGTCATGCATTGCATCTTACATGTCATCCCAGTTGATTGTTGCATTCATAGCACACGCTACAATACTTGTACTCCTTGAAAACTACTTCCGGGGGAAACGGGCCTCATGTGTTGGTCAAAAGCCAATGCCCGGGTTCCCTGGACCGGCTAGGTGCACCCCTATGCCATACTTGTTAAAAACACTTCCTGGCTCGTGATCCAGAAGCGAGCATTCCCGTTCGGGGGTAAGGCCCTGGCTCGATACACGTGGAGGGGTAGGGATAAACGGTTACTTGAACTTAGGAGTGGCCTGATCAGCCCTCTAGCCAAAATACGGAATCCATGTGCACGAGGTGCTTACTTTTCTTGTATTGTACTTGTCTTGTGAATGATTCATGCAATACTTGTCATTCATGCCATGTTTAAATGCCATGCTCGTACTTTACTTTACTTTACTTTACTTTACTTTACCTGTTGCACTCATACTTTAATTGCCATGTCATTGCATTCATGGTAGAAATGCTAGGTTGCTTTACTTTTGCATACTTCCAGTTTCCTTGCACAAGTCTCTTGTAGACTTGCTGACATGTGCCCCTTGCTCTTTTGGGTGTCACATGTTAGACCTGAGCCAGAGACCGTTGCTGTGTACGTGATGAGTTACTGACGCTGAGCCTGAGTCCATGTCTGCCTAGGAGGAGTCTTGTGGATGTCAGTGATCTTTCTTGGTGGCTTTTGCTGAGCTTTCTTTTATTTTAGGTTCTGCTGTTAGTTGTCGGTGCGTGGCACCTTTGTTTGTATGCTGTACTTTTGTTGGCCATGTTTGAGCCTTTAAACTCTTTTTCTTTTCAGCCTGGTGGCTTTTCTGCGATGTTGGAATTTATATTTATGGATATTCTGAGATTATTCTTTTGTCTCATTTCATTATTATTATCTTGTTTCGTTCACGTTGCAAGGACCTGCAGTTTTAAATTTGATTGACGCTTATCGGACTTGCAGCTTTGCAGCTTCAAGTCTGAGCGGACCTTCTCACGCTTCGCCTCCACATTTTTGGGAAGCGGGGCGTGACAGGTTTTGTTGGTGGCCCATGCAGGTCAAATCTTGCAATTGCGAATTAACGGAACAATGATAATAACAGAATGTCCATTAAATAAATTGTAACATTCGAGTAATAAGCCCTGAGTCTAGTCGTTTTCTTACGACACTAGGTGGTAAGTAGGCTTAGTTAGACGTCTGTGCTTGCTAGTTAGAGGCCCTGATTGTAGTTAGACTCCCTTTAGAAATTGATTTAATCATCGTAGGAGTTACCTTAGTGGTTCATGTCTACCCCTGGCCATGTTAGACTTCTAGAATTTCCTTTAGCCGTTCGCTTGGGTTCATCGATTTCGGGCCAAGCTGAACGCATTTCTTTACCGTCTAGCCCCTTAGAAGGTCTTAGCGCCTAGTTCCTAATCTTTAGTTGGTCAACCGTAGCAGTCTCTGCAGACTTTCCTGATCCATATCCTAGGCGTATGTATGATTTGATCATCCGACCAATTTCCTTGCCTCGATTCACGAGATCGCCTCATGACGATCGTCGTCAATTTTCAAACATCTCCATTGCAAATCTTGAACCTTCTGAAAATATTTTTCAATCTTCCCTTCCACTAAGTTTAACTTTGTTCAAAATTTTAATATACTTATACTTCATACTCCTTCATTGATTTAATTTTTAAAAACGTTTGTCGGAATTTTGAACTCTAGCTTATAATATTTTTCCAGCTTATATTTTTCGTACTTATGCAAATGCGTCGTCCCTTCATATATTAATTTTATTCTGAATCGTAATTTGATTCAACTTGTAATTTTCCCTCCTGATTTATGCCATTCATATACTTTTCAAGACACACCGAATTTCAGCTTTCAGCAAGTTGGTTTTTGCTCGTCGTTCTCGCTATTTCAGATTTTTGCAAAATTACTATTTTCATAACCACTTCCTGATTTAGACCCTCCATGACTTGATTTTAAAGACTTGCTATTCGATCTTGATAATTCTTATACTAAGTCGTTAATATTATTATTTTTCCGTGCACCATACATACTTTCAATTATTTTTATATCCATACCAGACTTGTTGTGCTCGTATATTAAGAACCTTGTGTAACTCTGTTTCTCATTTTTGGCAAACCTTGGTTCTCTAAAAGTAATTTCAATGTTGGTTATTTTAAATTTTCCATAGCCTAAAAGTTTTGAAAGCATTTACTATGAGTTTAAATTCTTCCGTTACTTGATTTCATTCTTGACTTTCCAAAACTTTTTGACAACATTATATTAAAATACTGACGTATAAATTTTCTAAACCATGTCCTTAATATTCGTGTAAATGATTTTACTCTCTTTTAATAATGATTTTATATAGATCAATGGACCATTTTCTCCTATTATGAATATTCGACTCAAACTTATTTCAACTCGCTTTATCGATCTTCAAATATTTTATACAGATGAGCAATTCCAATTTTTTTTGAAGTACAACAGTTTTCAATTTTGCGTATTTTAGCTTATGCTATTTACCCTATTTCTTTTCCCCCTCCTATATAAGCATCACTACATCTCCCTTTTCCCCTCAACCTAAACATCACCATTGAGTCAAAGTTTCGTCGAACCAAGCAGTCCCCTTGTACTCGTCCTATCTGAACTCGTTCTTATCAATCCTTCCCTCGTCACGCTTTCGACCTCGACCTCCCTCTATTGCTTAGGCCTTAGGGTCCGTCAATGTCTGTGTCAACCCTTAATTGTTAGTAGGCCCTTGGACCTTGTGAGGTAGTCGTAGTGCACGTACCTAAGTTGTGTACGTGGGCTTGAATGAGTGTACCCCCATAGTGTATTGATGCTTGCCTATTGTGTGATATATATATATATACTCGGGGTTATTCGTGATATTATGAAGTTGTTTATGTGTTAGTATTTATAGATTCGTGTGTGATTAGCTATACCATAATAGGGATGCTTGTGTATATAAGAGTTAGCGTTGGAATGTCTATTGGAGTGTATGCAATTAGAGAATACTTATAATGGTTGAAATAATTTGATTTGGTGAAGCTATGTGTATGATAGGTGTGATAATAATAAGCGTACGTATAGTTACATAAGTAGGCCTATTGAGTGACCCATATATTAGTACGTATGAGTATGTGCTCGTAGGTAGATATATATTGTGCTTGGACGTAGGAAGTTATGTTTCGTTGCATGAGTATATAAGTGATATACATATGGTAGTAGGGTTATAATTTTGATTGGTATTGTTTGCTTTCGCGGGATGTTGCATGCGTGCATACTGAGAGGTATACACGACTATTGCACATCTTAATTATGTATGTGTGGATGTGTTAGTATACTAATTATAGGTAGTAGGCTATGGTATGAATATGTACATTACTTATGTGTGACTATACGGTGAATGTTTGTACTAGGGAGGGTATTATAAATATGTGGGTGCTGATGTCTGTAATGTTATTAGTATGGTATATAAATTGATTTAACTATGTGAGTATTGCCTGACTAAATATTAAGTGTGATTGATTTATGGAATGTATATGGTTGTATTGGTATATGCATATATATGGGAGTGGTATCGGTATAGGTATAAATGTCGTGTTACGTATATAGAATATTCTGATATATATACTGAGTCTCACTCAAGCTTGAGTGGGTATACTCTAAGTATATTGAATGAATGTCTGAAGTTTGAATATAGCAATGTTTGATGTATGTATAGTGATAGGAGTGTTTGTGCCAGGTTGTGCTACGCACATGATTTTGGGTCGCTACACCAGTATATAGTTATAGGTGCTGGTCTTGTAGTATAGTTATTTACTAAGGACTTGCTCGTGTGAACGTATGTGTACTAACTAAAACTAGGTGTGTATGTGTGCTAGTTATATAATGGTATGATTGGTGTATGTAAATGAAATGTTAGCGTGTATGGGTGTGCACCATGCACGGGTAAGTATGTGCTTAGTTATAGTTATTGGTGACTAAGATATATGTGGCGTGTCGTAAATATAGTTATAGGACCGTATGCGATGAGAATATATGGTGAACTATTTGCATGCATCGAATGACTATATACTGTGAAACTATAGTAGTGGTGAATATATATATATAGTGAAACTGGATTTAAATAATGGTATGGTGTGACTACATGAGTTGATGCGTTGGATGTATACTAGGGAATATTAGAGGGTAGTATACCCTTGATGTTTGTGCATAGGTAGCTACATATAGGTAGAGCAATGATTGTATTTGCTAAGTGTGAATCATACTTATATGAGTACCTGAAATATTGTTTTGTGATTAGGTAGGTAGTAGTCATATGAGGGATGCATGCTTATATATATGATTGAAATACGTGTATGAGTTTGACTGACTACAATAGGTATAAATGTATAACGTACGTGAATATATATATATATATATATATATATATATATATATATATATATATATACGTGCTAGTAGTGTTAAATGTTTGACTACCTAGTGCGTATATGAGCACCTGTAATGACTATACCTGGTTGAATTATTATATGACTTGATTGGGGTAGTTACTAGAGCGACTAGCTATATTAGAAAGTCCGAGGACGGAATTTATTCTAAGGAGGGGAGGATGTAACGACCACTTTTCGTTGTACGTTGTTCGTGCACGTGCTTTTGACCGTGCACGTGTTTGTTTTAGACTTTGTTTGGTTGTGAACACTGTAGTGTGATATGCCGTTGTGAACGTCTCCGAGAGTATTAAATAGTGGCACTAATTTAGAATGACGTTTCTCGAGTCGTTTCCCCACAATTTAATCGTACTCGATGAGACGTGGCGATTCTCACTCTTGACGGGAGACGTTTCTATTTTTAGTTTCGTCGTCCGATATTGAAATTGAGATCCGTCTTCTTAGTTAGCTCACTTTCGTCACCACGACCACCCCGATATTTATTTTATAATTTTTGGAGCTTATTTGACCACTTTTATATTTTTAGCAAGCTTTAAAATATTTTTAATAATTAATTTTTATATTAATTTCGGCCAAATAAAATTTATTTGAGTTTAAAACGTTTTAAAGAATTTTTGAGCCAATTTCCAGCTCATTTGGACCAGGTCAAATCCTTGGGTGAGTTGGAGAAGTTGAGATTTAAATTTTAAATTATTTTAAACTTCTAATCCTATTAGATTTAGCCCTAGACCAAGTCAACCCATCTACACTATATAAACAACCCCTAGGAAGACCCATTTTCACAAGAAATTAACCATAGCCTCTTCCAAAACCCAAATTTGACGTTGCGACGAATCGTCGCAACGTTGCGACAAGCAGCTGCCGCACGACCGACGGAATCAGCTCCGTTCCCCCGCTCAGACCGGCAGCTCCACCCGCACTAAGCCCCGCCCGCTCCGCACAGCCATCGCCCCGCTTCTCCGTGCCTGACCGAGAGATTCTCTCGGTTAGACCGATGGCCGCCCCCGTTGTCGCCGCATCCCCGCTCTGCACCAACCCTCCGCACCGACCCACTTCTGTCGCCCGCCTCCGCTCGTGTCTGACCGAGCGGGCCGCCCGCACCGATCGATGTTGCAACGTTGCAACGTTGCAACGTTGCAACCCCCGCATCCACAGCGCCCGACCGGCGCTGTCCCCCTCTCCGACCGAAGCAAAGCCCCGCATCCAAGGCTCACGACCGACCAAGCGCTGCACCAAGCCGTTCCCCCGCAGCGACCGATGGAGCCCCCCGCATTTGGCTGTGTACGACCGAGAGCAAACGTCGCAACCCCGCACCCGTCACACCACTTGCCACCGTGGCCCCCCCCAAGTTCTCCAGAGGTATTGTGGGTCCCCCAAAGGTCCTTAGGACTACTGTGGGCCCCACCTAGGTGTTTTCTCTCCGACGATTCCCCGTGTACGACGTTGCGACACGTTGAAGCCCGTCGTCGCACGTGCTAGCTTTGGAATATGGAATCGTCGCTCCGGTTGATGCTCTGAACTTTCCAGCGAGGAAACTAATTTGGAATCTGGACTTGGAGCGCGATCTTCTATTCCAACCCCGGGCGTCGCTACCCGACGCCGGTGTAGCTTTCGTGTCGTGTTGAGGTAATGCTTTGCACCCCTAGGACCCCCAACCCAATTGCATGCTAATCAAGACTAAAATCAGTATTTTTAAAGTATTTTAAATGTTTTAAATTCACTAATCAAGATTAATAATATGGACTTTAGGCCGGTGGACTTGTGCACGTAGGATAATTGTGATTTTCGGACTCATTAGACGGTGTGCTCAGACGTCGTACTTGCAGGTAAGTGAAACTTGCCAACTCTTGTGTAGGGCCATGTTTTTAGGCCACTTCCTTGTTCCTAGCGTAAAAGAGACTAGTCAGTGAAATGATAGCTGGCTAGACGCCTACTTGATCTAGTTTGACAACGAAACTAGATCCGTCACCTAATTGATCTAGCTTGACAACGAAGCTAGATCCAACCCTTTAAACTTGTTGATCATGCATACTAAACTGTCACGTTTACTTTTCTTATCTGTACACACTTTAAACTATCATGCATTGCATCTTACATGTCATCCCAGTTGATTGTTGCATTCGTAGCACACGCTACAATACTTGTACTCCTTGAAAACTACTTCCGGGGGAAACGGGCCTCATGTGTTGGTCAAAAGCCAATGCCCGGGTTCCCTGGACCGGTTAGGTGCACCCCTATGCCATACTTGTTTAAAAACTTCCTGGCTCGTGATCCAGAAGCGAGCATTCCCGTTCGGGGGTAAGGCCCTGGCTCGATACACGTGGAGGGGTAGGGATAAACGGTTACTTGAGCTTAGGAGTGGCCTGATCAGCCCTCTAGCCAAAAGACGGAATCCCTGTGCACGAGGTGCTTACTTTTCTTGTCTTGTACTTGTCTTGTGAATGATTCATGCAATACTTGTCATTCATGCCATGTTTAAATGTCATGCTCGTACTTTACTTTACTTTACTTTACTTTACTTTACCTGTTGCACTCATACTTTAACTGCCATGTCATTGCATTCATGGTAGAACTGCTAGGTTGCTTTACTTTTGCATACTTCCAGTTTCCTTGCACAAGTCTCTTGTAGACTTGCTGACATGTGCCCCTTGCTCTTTTGGGTGTCACATGTTAGACCTGAGCCAGAGACCGTTGCTGTGTACGTGATGAGTTACTGACGCTGAGCCTGAGTCCATGTCTGCCTAGGAGGAGTCTTGTGGATGTCAGTGATCTTTCTTGGTGGCTTTTGCTGAGCTTTCTTTTATTTTAGGTTCTGCTGTTAGTTGTCGGTGCGTGGCACCTTTGTTTGTATGCTGTACTTTTGTTGGCCATGTTTGAGCCTTTAAACTCTTTTTCTTTTCAGCCTGGTGGCTTTTCTGCGATGTTGGAATTTATATTTATGGATATTCTGAGATTATTCTTTTGTCTCATTTCATTATTATTATCTTGTTTCGTTCGCGTTGCAAGGACCTGCAGTTTTAAATTTGATTGACGCTTATCGGACTTGCAGCTTTGCAGCTTCAAGTCTGAGCGGACCTTCTCACGCTTCGCCTCCACATTTTTGGGAAGCGGGGCGTGACACTATCTCTTAGAAATGATGAGTTTTCTCTGAAATTATGTTTTTGAGACTCTGGGATTAAATTCAATTATGATGAGTTGTCTCTTAGAAATCATGCTTACAGTCACCATCGGAAGGATCAATACGCAGCATGGGCTTCAGCATCAGCATCAGGTCGGGACGATCTCTCATCTCTTTGCGGGAGGCATCGCCGGTGCCGTGAGCAAGACGTGCACTGCTCCTCTCGGTTGCATCACGATTCTATTTCAGGTGATTTGTTTGTTTTCATATTCCTTTATTCGTTTGATTCGGTTAAATATTGAAATATTAAATAGTAAATTCTCAAATATTTAATAGTTGTTCATTGTTACTTACAGCCTCTAAACCAACTTAAATGTAAGATTGTCACAATCTTAAACCCGGGTGAACCAAACCTTCGCACCCATAAATACCAGGTGAACAAATAGCAAGAGATGTCCAGAATGAACATGAATAGTTGTGAGACATGATATTAATGTAGTGTTAAGAAAGGATATAGCCTGTTGATTAAGTACCACCATTTTACAGATCAGGATATAGCCTGTTGAATAAATACCACCATTTTACAGATCAGATTAAAATTAATGCATGAATTCATGCTAGAAGATTTTCAAAACATAAAGTAAATAGCAATGCTGGCATTTTCTAAAGCATAACTGTTTTGTAAATTTTCATCGTGTTTGCAGGGGAGAAGTTGGAGAAGGTATTCTTTAGGGCCGTAGTTGTCATATGGTTGTTTGCAATCTTCATATGGACATCAAGCTACACTTAAGCTCAATGCTAATAGTGCGAAAACTGCAACCGACTGTAAGTGACGTTAACCAACTACAAAGGAATGGAGACTACGTAGGTTATCAAAAAGGTACATTTGAATGAGCAAATATTTAATAGTTTAGATTAAATTGTCATACAACGAGCAAATAACTTAAGTAAATAGGAATTTTGTTAATTTTTTCAAGACCTTTATAATAAACATGATTGAATCAACAGCTTATGGTTTGCCATTCAAAATTTTGCAGGTTTGCCATTCAAAATTCAACTTTGTGAGGAAAGCTTGCTGGATTGCCATTCAAAATTTTGTTGGTTTGCCATTCAAAATTCAATGTTATCGCATTGGCTGTCGAACCAAGGCCAGATAAGGTCGTTGGGCTGAAAAGGCTGACTCCCAAATTCGTCGAACAACATTGTGCTGCAGTAGTCATACAAACCGCCTTTAGAGGCTATCTGGTAATCAAGCGAGTCTTTTAAGTGTTATACGAATTCTTGATTTTTTTCATAATGGGTTTGAGTATTAGGCCAGAAGGGTGCTTAGAGCTTTGAAAGGGTTGGTGAAGCTGCAAGAATTGGTGATGACCCAACATTCGGCTGCAAGTGAACATGACATTGAGATGCAAGCAAGCTTTGGTCATGGTTCAAGCGAGAGTGAGAGAGCATAGCAGTTTGCATATATTAATTCTCTTTAATCCTTTTCATTTTGTTGCTTGATCAAAGCATAGAGCATAGCAGTTTTTTGAAGGCTTAAAAGGCATATGTTAGCTTGGAGACTATTCTTCATTTATCAACAATTCTTGATTTTTGGATCATCCTTAATTTCTGTTAAATTGCTTTTGTGGGTTTTGATTTATGAGTTTGCTTGGATGTGAATATGAGATTGTCGGTTTTGATTTATGTGTTTGCTTTAGATTTTTTTTTTATTTTTGAATCTTTCTTTGGTAGAGATTATGAATGGTGTTAGCAAAATTTTATCAAATGTACTTTGGTTTGCAAGCATGTGACTACCAATAATATTTGTAAATTGAGTTTAGTTGATCTGATACTTGAGTTGTTTTGATACTTGTTTCAGAGTGTTTTCTCACTACAAAAGCGTTGACCATGGACAACCCGGTCAACGTGGTCAAGGGGCCCGCTTGGGTCCCTCGGGTGTGTCGAGTCGGTGCAGACGAGACGCGAGTCGGAGTTGCGGACGACGTGGAGCGTGTCGGCTGGGCCGAATCGGGATCCTCGGTCGTAAGGGGGGCGAGGGGATGCCTCGACCCGGGTTGAGACGCTCGGCCTCGGACGGACGTGCTCGGCCTCGGCGGTCGGATGACGAGGGGTAGCCTCGATCGTCCTGCTGGTTACGTGGCCGGTCGCGGGGCGGAGGGGAAGCCTCGGCCCGTGGATCTGATGTCCTCCTGTGCAGATGAGAACGCACGTCAGGGGGGCCGGACCTTGGTTCCGGCCAAATCCCCTCCGATGCCTAAGTTAGACAGTGATCTGAAAGAGGAGGCCCGGCGGAGACGGTTCGACTCGAGAGGAGATCGGAACGGCGTCTACCGATGCGAGCGGGGGAGGAAGGAATTTGGAATGGGGGAACTAGGTCGTTGATGGAGTACCTTAGGTTTTAGTTACCTGAGATGCGGTCCCTTGTCCAGTCGTCTTTCCAGCCCTTTTATAGACCTCCCGCCGTGATTGCCCCCGGCCCACGTCGCTCGTCCGCCCTCGATCGTGCCCCCTCAATCCGCCCCCCCCCCCCCCCCCCCCCCCCCCCGTCGCCGCTCCTTGCGCCATGCCAGCACCTCCCCATCACGGCCATTAAGTGGTAGCGGGATCAGGGGAACGGTTATCACTAGAGTGGGCGGGTGACTCGTGCGTTATCGGGGCCGGGTCGGGTTGATATTTGGGGGCCCTCTATGGGACTTCGCAGGGTGGGCCTGATCGCGCATATGGGCTACAGATCGACGGTCGGGCATCCAGGCTCGTATCTTTCGGGCTTCGTTTGTGGGCTGTGCCTTTGGGCCTATGCTGTTGGGCCTTCGCAAAATGGATGTATCAATTGCCCCCATCGGTGGGGCCGATCGGCCTTGGCCAGCTCGGTTCGACTGATGTGACTCCTGGGGTTCCGAGTGGTGCTTCAGTCGAGGCGTCGTCATAAATGGAGGTCATGATGGGGCGGATCGATTGGACTTCCCTTGGCGCCGATTTCGAAGCGCCGCCGGCTCCTTGAGGCCTGCCACACGTCCCTGTCAGGCGTTTCGAATTTGCCCCTGGGTCTGGTATATAAGATCCCCGGCTGTGTTGATCCCAACTTCTTCCTTGCACTTTCCTCTGTTCTAGGCTTTCCACAACTCGGAGTCTCCCGCCGCCTTCGTTTCCTTGTCTTCTCCGAAAAGATAAAAGGTAACTCCTTTCTTATTTTCATATCATGGCCGCTCTTAGGATAGGTGGTTCCATCCAGGGGGCGAGGGATCCTCTGGAGTCCAGGCAGGGCGGGCCCCGACTTGTGGGATCTGGTTCCTCCTCTGGGAGCCGCCTCCTCCAAGATAAAGGGAAGGGGAAGCTCTTCCCGGACTATGCCGGCGACGACGCGGCATCGGTTGCCGCGCGGCTTAATGTACCTCCGGTTATCCTCCGAACGCCGTCGAGGACTCCTCCTCTATCGGCCGCGGAGATCCGAGATAGGTATCTCTGCTACCCGTACGATGTTCGAGTCCCCTTTATCGTTGAGTGGATCTGCCTTTCGAGGAGCAATGAAGTCGGCGTCTACGTCGAGATGTTCCGCCTGGGTCTTCGTTTCCCGCTCAATCCCTTCTTCATCCAGGTCATGGAGTATCTCATGGTGCCCCTCTGCCAGTTCACCCCCTGCTCGATTGCGGTACTGACGGGCTTCGTGCCGCTCTGCTGCACCCGTGGTCTGGAGCCATCTCTCCCCCGTCTCTTCCACTTTTATCAGATCCAGACGGTCAGCCCAGGGTCATGGTTGCACCTCCGAGCCCGCTCGAGGAGGGAATGCCTGATTGGGCTACCCCGCTGGTCGGGGGATTGGAGCTCGGATTATGTCTTCGTGTCCTTCCT